>VWYK01019856.1:0-24536 GCA_013399775.1 Semnornis frantzii | reverse complement strand
AGAATCATAGAATGGTAGAGATCGGAAGTGACCTCTGGAGTTCGTTGCTGTTGCCAAAGCAGGATTACCTAGGGCAGGTCACACACGAACGCATGCAGATGTGTCTTGAAAGTCTCCAGAGCTCTCCTGGGCAGCCTGCTCCATCACCCTCACTGTAAAGAAGTTTTTCCTCAAATTGAGGTGGAACTTATTATGTTGCAGTTTGTGTCTGTTGCCCCTTGTCCTATCACAAGGCACTAGTGAAAAGAAACTGGCCTCCTTTTGTTGACGCCCACACTTCAGGTATTTGAAACATTAGTAAGATTTCCTCTCTGTCTTCTCCAGACTTGACAGTCTCAGGTCTTCCAACTGCAATTCCAGGTCTTGTGTTCAAGGAGGATGGTGTAGGCTAGTTTTACTTGTGCCTACAGGATTTTCCCAGCAATTACTTTTAGCACTAAACCCTCCCATTAATTTACTCACAGCTTCACTTGATGGCTGTTGAAGTTTTAAGACTTAATGGTAAATTGTAAAGTTTTTGAGAGGATTTGAGAGTACGCCCCAAAAGCGGCTGAACAGAGCATGTGAGATACATTTATCTCATTTAATTGGCCTGCTATTTTTCTGTATAATCTGAGGTTCAGAGTGTTTTCTCTCTCTTTCTTGCTTGCTTTTCCCACTGTCTCTCCCTCTGGCCTTGCCCGCTTCTCTGCATAGAGAATTGTTTAGGCTATGGCAAGGAACAGCAGCAGGATCACAGAATTAGAGTTTGGAAGGGACCTCTGAGATCATTGAGTCCAACTCTCCCTGCCAAAGCAAGATCACCCAGGGTAGTCCACACAGGAATGCATAAAGGTGGATTTTGAATGTCTTCAGAGGAGACTCCAGAACCTCTCTGGGCAACCTGTTCCAGTGCTCTGTCACCCTCACTGTAAAGCAGTTTCTCCTCTTGTTGAGGTGAAACCTTCTATGTTCAATTTGTATCTCTTGCTCCTTGTCTTATTACTGTGCACCACTGAAAAGAGATTGGCCCCATCCACTTGATCCCCACCCCTCAGGTATTTATAGACATTGATCAAATCTCCTCTCAGCCTTCTCTTCTCCAGACTAAACAGCCCCAGGGATCTCAGTCTCTCTTCACAGGGGAGATACTCAAGGCCCCATATCATCCTTGTGGCTCTGTAGGGCTCTCTCCAGCAGGTCCCAGTTTCTCTTGAACTGGGGAGCCCAAAATTTGACACAGTATTACAGGCGTGGTCTCACTAGGGCAGAATAAAGGGAGAGAAGAACCTCCCTAGAACTGCTGGACACATTTTTCTTAATGTGCCCCAGGATGCCATGTCTCTTGGCCACAAGGGCACATTGCTGTCCCAAATCTGATGCTAAAATGAGTAGCATTTCACAATATTTATCGTTATGTATGTTGTGGATTGCCATTTTACCAGTCAGTCATTCCAAGCTACGGATGTCCCAATGTCATGACACTAATTTTATGGTAGGAACTTTTCTTCTGAAATTAATGAATATTCAGGAGAAAGGAACGGAATTAAATATTTCACATATCCTCTCGGTACATTTGGAACTGTTCACATGAATCAGACTACTCTTGCTAAAAGAGATTAAAAAGTGTTCTAACACATTTTTCTGGGTAGCCCTGAGCAAGATCTATAAATAGCCCCTCATGAGAGATCCCCAGTTTCTCTACATATGTGTTCCACCCTGCAAGTGCAGTATTCAATGCTTATGAAATCAGAAGTACTGGAGATTGGCAAAGAAAATCTTCAAGATAGTGTATTGACCTCAGTGAGACTAAATTTCACTCAAAGTGCATGAAAGATGATTTTTTTTTTTTTTAATACTACATGGTCTAGACATCTGCAATATACTTGTGGCAAAACAATACCCTAACCATGGAGCTAATTTATGTCATCGGAAATAGTTCTAATTGTTCTGGTTAGTGAATTGTAGTAGCTATACCCAGCTGTTAGCATTGCTTATGATGAACCAAATCCAAACTCACAGAGCATTTAGGATGAGAGATAGATTATTTCCTGGTGTTTGGCTGAGATGTAGCCAATGTGAACAACAAAGATTGCACAGATTTTCAAGTCATATCAGCAATGGCACGATCTTTTATGATACAGAGCCAGGATTATAACCAACATTTGTTTCCCTGAATTCTGTCTAAATATTCTCTTGCCTTCTCTGCTCAAAATTCTCTTAATGCACTTCTAAATGTGTTCTAATCTGCCTACTTCTGCTGTCGAGTTCACTTAAGCCCTCAAAAAGAATTTTCAGAGTATCAGCTTCTGTAATGCATTGTCTTGGCCCTTCATGTCTTACAGTGGGTGCTTGAGGTACAAAGCATATTCGTTTCAGTATTGTAAGTTCTTTTGGTCTGAAAGACAATAGACAGCTCCAGGCAACACAGACAACCATTTGAAACTGTTTTAACAAGTGTTGCCATTTTATCTTAACTGGAGAGAAAGCTTAATCAACTTCAGTGCCAGATAGTCTGAATACTGTCCACACTCAGAAGGATTCGTGTTCTCTAAGTATATCTGAAATTCCAGTTATCAGGCGGGATCCATTCGACTCAATTTTAGCTCTCTAGAAGGAAAGGACTTGTTCTAAGCCAGTTTCTAGGTTTCATCTCCTCGTGCTGAAGAGAGACAGGCTCCTCTAGAATGTGTTTCATCCTAGAAACTTGGGCTGTGTTCCTCCAGAAGGAGTCCAGCACTGATGAGACCGCTACAAAACAGATAAACCCTCAGAAAATGGGAGTATGTCTTTGCAACTCTGATCCACCTCTTCCCTTCACAACCACTGCCCAAAAAGACAGATTCCCCCATTCAGAAGCATTGCCTGATGTTTTGTCCTGCTGATGTAGCTTTTCTCAGATGCTGAACATACTTGAAGAGCAATCCATGCTGCTGTCTGCCTTAGTGTCTAGGGGGTTGTTCAGGCTGGAGAACAGAAGTCCTACAAAAAACCTTCCAGCACCTGAAGGGGGTCTACAAGGATGGAGAAAGATTGCTTACAGAGGCCATCCGTGACAAGATGAGGGACAAAGGCTTCAAACCAGAGAAAAGCAGATTTAGATTGAATGTTAGGAAAAAGTTCTGCACCATGATGGTGGTGGAATATTGGAGCAGGTTGCCCAGGGAGGTGGCTGGGACTGCATCCCTGGAAATATTCGAGGTGAGGCTTGACAGGGCTCTGGGCAAACTGATCTAGTTGAGGATGTCCCTGCTGACTGCAGAGCAGGTAGGACTAGGTGACCTTTGGAGGTCCCTTCCAACCCGGATCATTCTGTGATGCTGTTCAAACATAATCAGTATTGGAATTTGGTCACAAGTCCATGCCCCCAACTGAACCCTGTGACACCTGTTAGCTGCACCAGGTCACTGATTATTCCAGATTTATTACTACATTTGGACGCTGTCAGTTAAACAGCTTATGCCTCTTTTATTACCTAGCATGTATGCATCAGCACACTTTAGATGTGTATGGTTTCCCAAAGTGCTATGACATACCAGGTCATGTATTTTGTGGTTTCGAGATTAAATATAAAAGAAAGAGAAAATAAAAAGGAGGAAATAAATGAAAAGAAGAAAAGGAGAGGAGAAGAGGAAAGGGGAAGGGAAAGTGAAAGGGAAAGGGGAAGGAGAAGGGAAAAGGGAAAGAGAAAAGGGAAGGGAAAGAGAAAAGGGAAGGGAAAGGGAAAAGGGAAGGGAAAAGGGAAGGGAAAGGGAAAAGGGAAGGGGAAGGGAAAAGGAAAGGGAGAAGGGAAGGGGAAGGGAAAAGGGAAGGGGAAGGGGAAAGGGGAAGGGGAAGGGGAAAGGGAAAAGGGAAGGGGAAGGGAAAAGGAAAGGGAAAAGGGAAGGGAAAGGGAAAAGGGAAGGGGAAGGGAAAAGGGAATGGGAATGGAAAAGGAAAGGGAAAAGGGAAGGGGAAAGGGAAAAGGGAAGGGGAAGGGAAAAGGGAAGTGGAAGGGAAGGGATGGGACCAACTTAGTAGGATCCAATCTATTTTCAGTAAACCCCTTTTAGTTGGTATTATATTCCTCTCTTTCAATTCTTTGTAAATCAAGTCCTGTATCAGTCATTCCGTTAATTTGCCCTGGACTGGTATCAGGCTGTCACAACTATAATTAACTGGATCATCCTTGTTTGGCTTTAGTGTAAAAACTGGTCACACCCTTCTAAAGTCATTATAACTAGATTATGTTTATTCTCTCCAATTAAAAATAATAAATTCCTTAGCTATGTGGTTTCTTGCTGTAAATCAGAATTACTTCAAAGCAATCTTACAAAGCAGAGCTGCACAGTATTAAAGTATCACATTAGCTTACAATTGTCTTGCAGCCAAGGCAAGCATTCAGGAAGGATGTTCTCCATGCTTAGACTGACAAGGACTGGGCTGTAGCTTCCCTTCTCAGCCTTTACAAACACAATAATTTGTGGCTGTTTGTGTGGCAGTTAAGGCCACCTCATCAAGCACAGAGACTTGTCTCCTCAGTCTAATGAAAGTAGGGCCAGTCTCCACAGGCACATTTCCAAACCAGTCCAGCTGCTACCACAGATGTGTTTGGATGCTGAGCAGAAATCACAAATTAACTCAGACTCTTAGTCTTGAATGGACAATGTTTACAGTATCATAGAATCATAGAATCATTTAGGTTGGAAAGGTCCCTTATGATCATTGAGCCCAACCATCAACCTGACACTGCCAAGTCCACCACTAAGCCATGTTTTCACTGCCACAACACAGTCATTTAAATACCTCGGGGATAGTGACTCAATCATTTCCCTGGGCATCCTGTTCCAATGCTTACTAACCGTTTCAGTGAAGATGTTTTTCCTAATTTCCAATATAAACTTTTTCCCAGTGCAATCTGAGGCCATTTACTCTCATTCTGTCACTTGTTACTAGGGAGAAGGGAATGATTCTCACCTCACTGCAGCCTCCTCCTTTCAGGTAGTTGTAGACAGCAATGAGGTCTCCCCTCAGCCTCCTTTTCTCCAGACTAAACAACCCCAGTTCCCTCAGACCTTCCTTATAAGACTTGTTCTGCAGACCCTTCACCAACTTCACTGCTGTTCTTTAGGCATGGTACAGCACCTCATTGTCCTTCCTGTAGTAAGGGGCCCAAAACTGAACACAGCATTTGAGCTGTGGCCTCACCATTCATGAGTACAGGGACATCATCACTTCTATACTCTTGCTGGCCACACTAGTTCTGATCTAGGCCAGGATGCCATTGGCCTTCTTGGCCACTTGAGCACACTGCTGGCTGTCAGCCAGCACCTCCAGGTCCTTTTCTGCAGGGCAACTTTCCAGCCATTCTCCCCAAGCCTGTAGCATTGCATGGGGTTGTTGTGACCCCAGTGCAGGATCCAGCACTTGCCCATGTTGAACTTCAACAATATGGTGTGTGGTGTTTTTTGTACCAGCAGTTTGCAAGTGTGGAACATGACTGCTGGGGCTTGGAAACTACTCATGATGATGCTTGTGGAAAGAAGTTTCTTCAATGGTGGCACTGCTAGTGAGACTCTTCAGCAATAGATCATCTTTTGAAAGTCCATTGATTGGAGATGGATGTGTCTCTTTGCCTTTAGACTTTTTTAAACTGTGCTGTGGTAGGCCCGAATAGGCCAAAATAGGCCTGTACATGTCCTGGCTTGCCCAGACATGTTCTTCTGCTCTCCCTCTCTCTGTTTTGGGGAGAAACAGCCACAGGAAAGAGGACAAAGAACCTGGAGCTCTTGAGTCCAAGGACCTTGACTTGCCCAGACTTTTTGCTCCTGTTTACATGCCATGGTAAACAAGGTACATACACTTGGCTTGTGCCCGCCTCATGCAAGGCCTATGTTTTCCCAAATTTGGATAAATTAAGCCTATGGCTTCACCTAATATGGTTAAGCTCAGCTAACTGCTGTTCTGATTGGCTATTCTGTGTCCAAAGGCCCATTAGTTTTGGGCTGTATTGATAAAAGAGATGAGCAGGTAACACAACATGCTCTGCTTGCTCGCTGCCTGCCACTGCCTGCTGCCATTGCTCTCTGCCTCTGGCAGTGATTCTGCCCTTGCCTTCTGCAGCATTATGCTATGTTAAGCTACAAATCAGCCCAGCTGAATAATGACAAGCCTTGTGCTTTGGAATAGGCATAAATGCCTCCACGCAATAGGCCTGCATAGCCAGCATGACATCATGCTAAGACTGCACATTTCAAGACATCCTACCTGTACCTGCCAAGATGAGGAGGCCTGGAAGGGACACACAGATTGTCCAAAGAAACCAGATAAGGTTAGAGATCATCTGCCTCCTTTCCCCAGCACTCCGTGAAGGCTGGGAAGAATCAGAAGCCGCAGTGGCTGACAAGACACCAACAGAACCCTCTGCAAGTGTTTGGGTGCTGTAGCTAGGCTAGCTGTAGCTAGCCCCACGAGTCAGGAAATAATATTTGTGGGTAAACACTTAAAGACACCTGTAATTCACTAATTGCCTTCTGCCATAAACAGAAAGGAGCTCTTTGAGTCCATCTAGTGCACAAGCAGTGTACTGACCGCAAGAACCTTCTCTTCCAGTTCAATTAATGTTTATTTTTGCTAGTTATTTCTTAAATGTTCTAGGTCCTATATTATTCCTCTGTATAATGTTTCCGTGACCATTGCAAGACAACCTGATTATTACTAAAATTAGTGGTCAGGGGCAGGGACGAGACTCCTAAATACCAAAATTGATAAACAATATTAATTTTGAAACAATATCCTCTCACATTAATTAATTACCCTCCATTACAATAAACTGCTAGTGCTTAAGACTGTCTAACATGTGCTTGGTCATATATATTTGGCCAATTTTCTGCTTGCCAATCTGGAAAATCATCATAGAGTGATCTTCTAGCACTGAGCTTTGTACACAGCTACTGTTAGGGGAAAACATGGGACTGTTAACAAAGACAAAGAGTTTGAACTGATGTTATTTCCTTCAAGCTTCATTCAACAGGAATGCCCTGTCAAGTGGAGCACATTATTCCCAAAAGCATTTTGAAAATGACTTGGTTGAACATCCTCTGTCATTCTGTAATAGTTGTTAAATATCAGCAATGCTGCTGGCAGGGCTGTGCAGCACAGAGGGTGTGGCCACAGGATTGGCAGCCCTGAGCAAAGGGCAATAGTTGTAATTTTCGGTTGGTTCTTTGTAAAATAAGTGAAGAACAGTATAAGTGGTGAAAAGCTGGGCAGAGCTGGGCCCAAGCTTACAGGTGAAACATATGCAATAGTCTTCTGCCATGAAAACAACCTGCCTGTATTTGTCAGTATATCCATAGTACAGCATCTACCAAAGCAAGAGACTTACAAGTATTTCCTTAATGGTTTCCTTAATTACTTTATTTAAGGAGTGTCTAGTACATTACTAGAGTCATTGGCAAACTCGCATGCTGTGTTTCTATCCCTGCCTTGTCTTTGTGAATCCTGTAAGACAAGAGGTCAAGAATACAAAACAGTCATGAGAAAGCAGCCAGTAACTGCAATCTGAAGGAAAATAGTGAATAAAAGAATGATCATGATTTAATATGTAAGTACAGCGATGGGCAAAGGCACTGCTCCCAAGAACAGAGGGAAGGTGGTTTAATGTCTTACTGCCTGGCAAGATCATTTGTGTCGTGGATTGCTTCCTTCTTTTGCTGGTCCTAGTGAGGAGAGAACATACGCTTGATACAGCCTTTCCATTCAGTGTACATTGAGCTGTAACCTCACACTTTGGAAACAGCAGAGGCTAGCATATTACTAGGCAATCTAATTTCAAATGATGAGCAAATAAGTCAGGAATAAATTTAAGTCCCACTGAACCCAGATTGCTGCTTAAGAAGAACAAGGTGGGTAAAATATATTTTGAAAGTCCATCTTGTCTTTCTGAAGAACTAAATATTTATTTCATGCATCTTTTCGTAGGCCATTGGCTCTTTTAACTTTCCTAAGTCAATTAATCCAATATAATACAACAGCAAATACAGTATAATGGTCCCAGAATCCTAGTGATGCAAGTTCATGTTGTTAAATATTTTGCTAAAGGCTCGTAAGGAACATTCTAACATGTTGTAGACTACTAGAGCATCATTGCTTCAAAATGAAATCCTGGTTTTCTGAATCAGTTATCTGAATTAACATCAAGGATTGTTAATATGCTAGAGGGACAGGATATCACCCAGAAGGACCTGGATGAGCTGGAGAGGTGGGCCCAGGTCAGCGTTATGAGGTTCAACAAGACTGAGTGCAGGGTCCTGCGCCTGGGTTGGAACAATCCTCATTATTGATACAGACTTGGGGATAAAGTGAGAGAAAGTAACCCTGTGGAAAAGGATTTTGGAGTTCTGCTAGGTGAGAAGCTGGACATGAGCCAAAAAAGTGCACTTGCAGCCCAGAAGATGAATTGCATCCTGGGCTGCATTAAAAGAAGCGTGACCAGCAGGTCAAGAGAGCTGATTCTGACACTCTAATCTGCTCTGGCAAGACCTCACCTGAAGTACTGTGTCCAGGTATGGGGCCCTTAAACTAGAAAGGACATGGACTTGGTGGAGTGAGTCCAGAGGATGCCAACAAAAATGACCGGGGAGCTGAAATACATCTCCAATAAAGACAGGTGGAAAGAATTGGCACTGTTCAGCCTGGAGAAGAGAGTGCTCCAGAGAGACCTAATAGCAGTCTTCCAGAACCTAAAGGGGCCCTAGAAGGAGGCTGCAGAGAGACTGTTCACACAGTCCTGTAGTGATAAGACAAGGGGCCATGATTTGAAATTAGAGAAGAGTAAATTTAGATCGGATGTTAGGAACAAGTTCTTTAGTACAAGAGTGGTGGAACGCTGAAACAGGTTGCCCAGGGCAGTAGTTGAGGACCCATCCCTAGAGATATTCAAGGTCAGGCTCGACAGGGCTCTGGGCAGCCTGTTTGAGTGGAGGATGCTCCTGCTGACTGCAGAGGGAGTTGAATGTGCTTTATTCAGAACATGCCAGCAGAATTGTTTTTGCCTGAAAAGAGAATGTCCAAGTGTCTAAAAATCCTAGACCCTGACTGTAAAATCTGATCCATATCAACAGAGTGTTATAGGCATGAAGGGTGCTCCTGAAATCCATGCTGCTGACAGGGGTCCATTACCCTGCTCATTTTAGAGAACCTGCTGTCCCAGGTTGAGAATTATAGGGTTAAGAAAGTCCTCTTGGGACTTGAAGATTGTTATTCAATCCCACAATTCGGCTATCTCTTCATAAGCTCACGGCAAGTCCAGTTCGTTCTCTTCTCCTCCCCCTCCAGCCTTCTGCCGGACAGGAGCTACATTATCGGACAAACATGTAAGGATGGGCCTGGTTGGGGCCTGCAGAGGCTGTGCTTAGACCTCTTGGATGGCAGAGGCATGGGGGGGAGGATTGGAGCACTGGGGATGATAGATTTAGTTTTGGGATGGGGGAAAATTCAAGGGGGCTCGCTTATGTATACTGTATCTGCCTTGTAACTTCTATCTGCAAATTCTCTCCAAATACAATTCTGTGGTTTTTTTCTCCAATTCGTTTGAGAACTTTATTCTGTCGGGTTTTTTTTTCTTTAAACCCACGACACCTGCCCACCAAGGTTCATTTCTAATTGATTAGCTTAGGTGTGGAAGAGAGACATGATTATATCTTGCAGCCAGTCCAAAAACATTAGCAGCACTGATGCCATTAGTTCAAAGGGAGATTATTTGTAAACAAAAGTAGAGCCTCTATGATCTGATCACTAATGTCAAGAGAACACAGCAAGCATAGCTGCAATTTCAGAGCAGGCAGTAGCACTCTACAGATCACCAGCTAAATTATTTTCCTTTTAATGTCAAACTGAATGTGCTGCTAGAGGATGTTCAACACAGTAACACAGAGCATTGCGTTAACTCTTTTCTTAGCAAAGGCTGAGCTTCCCAAGAAAGGAAGACTGAGAGCTAGAAATCCACCTCAGGAAACTTTCTCTGTACCTCTCCACAAAAGCAAGAGCTTTTGAATTTAAATCTCTTGGTCACCATTTCACAGATCTTTTTTTTTTTTTCCCAGAACAGAAAATTAATGCAGGAAATGTAATATTTTTTTTCCCTCATAGCCTGCCTAATGATGGGCTGCACATGGCTCATTCTGGACCCCAGATGTATACATGGCCTTAGAGACCCATGTCAGTTTTAATTTTTCTCTTTTCCTTTCATAATTACCAACAAGAGCACAAAGTGATTCTAGTGGTGAACAGAACAAATCACTCCATTTCTGCAAGAGGACAGGAGGAAACACTCAGCAATTTTATTTTCTCCTCCTCTCAGCTTTATGTGTACAGCATTGACAGAGCTGGAGAATTTCCGTGAGGCATTCCCAGAAATGAACTGAGATGTCACAGTTGTCCCTTTTTTTTTCTTCCTGTTTCCTTTGTAATGTGCATTTCTTATACTCATGTTTGTACGGAGAAGTCTCGAAAGCAAGATTTTAATGTGTGCAGCAGTCTGAGAAGCCATACATTATATTAAAAATATATATTTATATATTTCTGAATGCTACAAATTGCTACAATTGCACCATGTGTTTCTTTGGAGTTAATTGCAGCTCAAAGAAATTATTCTTGATCCAAATAATGATTTCAGAAATACTTCCTAAAACCTCATACCTCTCCTGCCCACAGTGGAGAGGTCACTGTAGACAGGAACTGGTTAAGATAGAACTGGAAAATTTTGCCCCAACCAAAAAATGCTAAAAGTGGTTCTACAAGAATCAAAACAGAGGAGAGAAAAGGACATCCTGTATCTTCAAGTTCAACATGGAGGACATGATATATAAGGACAGGCTGAAAGATGTGGGTTTGTTAAGCCAGAAAAGAAAGCTTAGGGGACTACAAAGGGTTTACACAGAAGATAGAATAAGTCTTCTTCAAAGTAGTGAGAAATAATGATTAGAGGCAACAGGCACAAGTTGTTGAAAAGAAATTCTGATGAAGGAAAAAAAAAAAACAAAGCCAAACAATTCACAGGAAAATGGCCAAGCAGTGGACTAGGTTGCCCAGAGTGGCTGTGGAATCTCAGTCCCTGGAGGTACTCTAAATTCAGATGGACAAAAACCTGGGCAATCTAATCTAACTTTGAATTCAGATTTCCCTTTGAGAGGGAGGTTGAACTGAGTGAACTCCAGAGATCCCTTTCAACCTGAAATGTGCTACTGTTCTATTTGTTCCAATTCTGATCTTGCTAAGCTACTCAAGCCAAACTTTTTTTGTCTCTTCTCATAAAAAAGGAAAAGGAGTACAGCCCATTGACCATCCTCATCTCTGTCTTCTCCCCCAAGTCTCAGATGCTGCAGCTAGTGGTGTTGCACGTGCTGGCCTGCGCTTCGTCTCTGGTCTCTGACTCTGGTACCTGTGCCAACAGAACATGTGCTCCTTGATGCCAAAGGCAGCATGCCCCAAGATGTCCCTCTCATGGGTTTTATAGCCCCAAGATGTCTCTCTCATGTGTTTTATACCCCAGCTTGTGGTCCCTGCCTTCTAGGAGATGGTAGTGTGACTTGGGAGGAACATTGAGTAGTAGTATAGTCATATATGTTTGGCATGTACTTGATTTTCCTCATTAACATGTTGAGAAGTGTCAACTTTAATACTAAAATTACTGTTAGTCAGGCAAAGCCTGCTGTTTGGGCAGCCTGGCCCTCAAAACCTGCTTTGAAGGGGGGTGTGTATGTTATTTGAGCTCTGCTTCATGAGTTTTAGCCAAAGCAGGTCCATCTTATCTTCACAAGGCTCCCTCCCTCAGCTCTTTGGCAGGCCAGCTTCTCAGATCTCCATTTAACACAAACACCTGCTGATTAGGAAGGACCTTGGTCTTGAAGCATGGTCAATTAGCTTGCCTTCCTATCCCACTGCAAGCTAGGCAGTTCACAACAAAATTCCGTATTGTTTTTTGCACTTTTGGCTCCAGAAAAATCTCGTTCAAGCACTCCCTTCCCTAAGCACTTCAGTCCAGCCTGCTTCATTCTATAGTTTTTCCAGTTTATCAAAGTTCGTCTATTTAAAATCCTCACCATAGGTACAGCTCTCTTTTGTTAATCCTTCCATTTCATCACCATTCTTCACCAGACAGCAACGAGCTCCGTGGTGAATTCTTTTAGTCTAAAAGAGCTCTGTTAGTTTTGGCTGTGTTTTCGTGTCCAGATGAATGAGTTCAAACGAAGCCGTTTTCACCTGAGGCAACTCCTTTGCATTTCTTTGCAGAGAAAATGAATGCAGTGCCCCTGGCATTCCTGTCCTACCTGCATGTATAAACATTAGAGTGTTTTTAAACGTCAGGTCCTGTGAAGGAAGTCCTGCAAACGCCTATGTTTGAGATAGTCACTCTAAGCTCCTCTTGCAGTCCCTGAAGAGAAGCAGACTTTTTAAGGTTGCAAATTAGAAATTCTAGTCCTTCTGGTGACCAGTTTTGGAGAGGGAGGCTGGACAGTTAGATCAGATGGAGGCTATAGAGCAGATGTAGACTGTAGGTAACCACTATTAAAGGAGATGAATCAGACTCCTGCTGCACTTAACCAGTTGTTTCCGAAACAAATTATTGCACCCACTTCAGCTGCTGCCTATTACCACTGCTGGAGACAGAATACTGGGTTGATAGGATACAGTGTGGCATGTTCTTATTGCAGACATTTTGCAAGAGAGTTATGTCACTTAGATTTTAGTTCACTGATAATTAATATTAGTGAGATTCACTTCCTAGATAATAATTAGTGTTCTACTTCAATGGTCTTGCATATATTAAGTACAAAAGACAATGCTTGCTCAAAAGGAAGTGCTCATCTGAATATCTGCCTTAAATTATATAGAATCATAGAATTGTTTTGGTTGGAAAAGACCTCTAAGGTCAAGTCCAACCATCAACCTGACACCACCATGGCCATTAAACCATGTCCCAAAGTGCCATGTCCACCCATTTCTTATTGTCAAAAAGATTTAAAGTATGTTTAAATTCTTTCCCTGAATAGCACCAAGCTTTCACTTGTCTTCTGTTTTGTTTCTTGTGCACCTTTTAAACACCTCCAAGGATGGTGACTCCATCACCTCCCTGGGCAGCCTGACTACTCTTTCAGTACAGAATTTTTTCCTGATCTCCAGTCTAAACCTCCCCTGGCACAATTTCCTCTTGTTCTATCAAATGATACTAGGGAGAAGAGATAGACCCCCACCCCACTGCAACCTCCTTTCAGTCATAGAGCAGTGAGGTCTCCCCTCAGCCTCCTCTTCTCTGGACTAAACAGCCCCAGCTCCCTCAGCCACTCCTTACCACCCCTGTTCTGCAGACCCTCCACCAGCTTTGTTGACTTTATCTGGATCTGCTCCAGCAACTCAGTGTCTTTTCTTGTAGTAAGCCATGCTCCTTTTGCACACAGCAGGGCAATACTGCACTTTATTGTGGTGACAATACTGAGTCACATCCCATTTGTACTCCCATGTACCACACAACAAAGATGAGATCAGTTTGGCCAAAGATGAGACACGGTGAACATTTCACATCCATACAAGGAAAAGAGACAATGCATCTCTCTCCTTTTGTTTGTAGTTCATTAAGATCTTACAGAATCATAGAACGGTTTAGGTTGGAAGGGGCCTCAAATGGATGATCAAATGGATGATCTTTGGATTATCCATTTCCAACCCCCTGCCCCTCATCCAACCTGGCCTTGAACACCTCCAGGGTGGGAGCAGCCACAACCTCCCTGGGCAACCTGTTCAGTGTCTCACCACCCTCACTGTAAAGAACTTCTTGCTAACATCCAGTTTAAATCTCCCCTATTTAAACCCATTACTCCTTGTCCTGTCATTACAGGACTTTGTAAATAGTCCCTTTCCAGCCCTCCTGTAGCCCCCCTTCAACTCCTAATCATATCATATTAGTTTTGTACAGAATATGATAATTTCTGGAGAGCTGTCATTAAGTAGTGCATGTAAGCTGGTGTATATTCAGGTAAGATTATTTATTAAAGAGAAATAACTCAGTTTTTGCACACTGAAAAAGAATGTGCTAAGAGACATGCATATATTTATCTAAAACCATAAAGTTCACTTAAACTTGGCCATTAAAAAATGGAAACAATTCCTTTTTTTTTTTTTTCAGACTGAGTCATCCTGATTAAAATTGCTTTCCTATGTGCTTGGTTTGGCAGTCAGTAAAAGATTAGAATTCTGGCATGTTTCTCTTCAAACCGAACTCAGCTTTTCTCTGACTGTCCATACAAAAATTTGCTGCTCAAGATATTATTCTAAGAGCAAATAATGCAATTAGGTATTTGCTTTTGTTTTGTTTTTTAATTGTTTGGTCCAACATTCCTTCCCTGTAAATGTATGTCCTGATTTGTTATTACATTAATCAGAGATGTAAAGTAATGAATGACTTCTAATGAGATGTATCAACTTTTTAAGGTTAAAGAGAGCAGAGCAAACTGTGCTGACTGTTATATAATAATGAAATAAATACCTTGACATCTAGACCATTTTATGATACTTTTATATCTTCAGGCTGACATATGAAAGAACATTGATACTGATATTAAGCAGTATAAAAACATCTAGTACTACTGACATTTTGACACAAGAAAGCTTAAGGTGATGTAGAGATACTCAGTGCCAAAAGATTACCTGATTTCCACAAGCTCAGCTGAGGCAATAATCTAGTGAGCTGGAGGTGAATTTGCCCTACAAGGTGGTGTGCAGTGATTCATGGATTCACAGACTGCTTCAGGCTGCAAGGGACCCTCAGAGGTCATCTTGACCAAACAACCTGCAGTCAGTGGGGACACCTCCAACTAGATCAGGCTGCCCAGGGCCACAAGTCTGATCTTGAATGTCTCCAGGGATGGGGCCTCAACCACATCCCTGGGTGATGGAAGGAATCACAGAATTGTCAGGGCTGGAAGGGTGCTCAAGAATCATCTAGTTCCAACCCCCCTGCCAGGGGACACCTTCCACTAGATCAGGTTGCCCAGAGCCACATCCAGCCTGGCCTTAAAAACATCCAGGGATGAGCCTTCCATCATCTCCCTGGGCAACCTGTTCCAGTGTCTCATCATCCTCATAGTGAAGAACTTCCTAACAATTTGAATCTCCCTTTCTCTAGCTTGGATCCACTCCCCCTAGTCCTGTCACTGTCTGAGACCCTAAAAAGTCTCTCATCAGCTTTCCTCTAGGGCCCCTTCAGATACTGGAAGGAAAGATCACCACTTCCATTTCAGGAACAGAAAGTTTTGCATCAGGAGAGCTGATCACAGTCATGGCATTTTCCAGGCAATCACATTTCATCCATTTCAGCCTTTCTTGTTCTTGTGTTTTAGTGACATTCACACCAGCGTTTGGCTTTGTAATATTTGTAGAGGTTATTTATTTTAAAATATTGCTTTATTTATTTCTGCATCCAATTGCTTCTGAGTTTTCCTACTCAGAATACATATAATACATATAATAATACATATATTATGCCTATATTATAATACATATAATATTATATGTATTATATATTCCTCAGCTATTCTCTGGTTTTCACTTGTGATGGGTAATTCTTCACATCTTTTCTACTCTGTTGGTCAGACAGCAAATTTTTAAACCAGTTGGGAAGCTAACAATGGATAGCAAGTACTATTTATGGAAAAACAGACTTTTTTAAACACACAGCTACATCACTGAGGAACATTCTAGTGCTTGTGGTGAGCATTTAAAACCCATTGCATAAAAGAGGCAGCTGGAATACACAGGTAGTTGTACAAGGCAGTTCTTTGGAATTTGAAAGATATATGCCCTTTACTGCAGTTTTTAATGTAAAACTGGCACAGATTTGAATATTACATAGGATGAAGGTGATCAAAACAGATTAGGTTTTATATTTGATTATATTAAAAGAGTCTAGCCTGCATTACCTGGTATCAGCAAACAGAACCTCGAAACTGTTCAACCTCATGAGGTATTTAACAGACCTACCTTATGAGGAAAGGCTGAGAGAGCTGGGGCTCTCTAGCCTGCAGAAGGGGAGACTGAGGGGGGATCTCACTAATACTTAGCAGTAGCTAAAGGAAGGATAGAGCCAGGCTGCTTTCAGTGATGGGGCAAGGGGTGCAAGGTGGAGCATAGGAGGTTCCATGTGAACAGATGGGGGGAAAAAAAATTGTCACTTTGAGGGTGGCAGAGGCAGAGCACTGGAACAGGCTGACCAGAGAGGGTGTAGAGTCTGTGTCTGGAGGCATTAAAAACAGGCCTGGACATGTTCCTGTGTGATTTACTCCAGGTGATCCTGTTCTAGCAGGGCAGGCCTGGATTAGATGATCTTCAGAGATTCCTTCCAACCCCTACCATTCTGTGACTCTGTGGGATACATGCAGCAGTTCTATTACAGACATGGCATGGTATTTGCCAATAACTGATCTTAGCACATCAGCAGCTAGGGAGCTTAGCAATCAGACACATTAAATTCTTCTGTCAAGTAATATAGTGACTCATGAGAACATAGAATGGATTTAGGAGGAAAAGAACCCCAAGTGCTTCCAGTTCAGTAATTGTATGAGAAAGAGCAGGCTCCTGCTTGACAAAGCTCAAGGTTAGGAACACAGGAGGCTGAGAGGAAGGAAAAATAAATTATTTTATGGTTATTTTTTTTCCTTTCTTTGGTTATCCTGTGCCTTAAAAATATAGCAGAAGTGCCCCAGGACTTTCTCCAGCCCAAAAATTGTCTTGAAATTTAACTAAACCAGACTATGTACAATCAGTTCACTCTGCCAGGTAGCTATGTGCCTGTTCCCTTATTCATCTGCCTGTGTTGCTCCTCCAACCACTCTCCACAGAGCAGCTAACACAAAGAGGTGCTGGATGGGGGGGAAGGAGGCAGCCTTCTGAATTCTTCATAGAGAATAGATTTCCAACCCACCTCTTTCAATTCTGTCACACTGAATCTAGCAGCAGCACGTCTGCAGATTTCAATCTGGGCTCTCCTAGACATTGCATGTAAAGATATCCTAGGACATACCTGGCTCATGCTGCATTACTTAGCGATTTTTCTTACTGTACTAGCTCAGGAGAGCTTTTCTGAAGCAGACTCACGTGGATTTACACCCAGCTGTTTGAGGACAGAAAATAAAAAAATAATTCACAATTAGACAAATAATTTCATTCTGACCTCCATATTGCAGTTAGAGATACTTCTAAACAAAAAAAAAGCCCAAACCCCAAAATGTTTAGATCAAGGTTCTGCAAGGAGCCCTGGCTAAACCTGATATATCTATCTTAGAAGCATGACAGAAAAGAGCAATTTATCAGCATCAGTAAATCTTGATGAATGCCAAGACACACAAGCCTCCTAAATCAAATAAGGGCCTCAACCAGGTTTTGTCTAATAATTGCATGCTGAAAGAGGTATGCAAGGTAGGATCTAATTAATTGGATTCTCTCTCCTCATAGCACAGCCCTAGAGTGCAGGCTGTGAGGGTTTAGGATGTCAGGCAGGAGTAGGAAATTAACTTGCAGAAGATACTTGCAGAATGGAATGCTCACCTTCTCCAGCAGGTGGGACTTGATAGGTTTTTTTGACTGCCCTTTTCAAGCCCCAAATCTTGTTTTGAAAGTGAGGAGCTCTGCACTCCATCTGCTATCTCTTACTGTCCCACTTAGCTCAAACGCTGTGAAATTTCTGTGTGTACTTGACAGCTATGAGAAGTGTGTATTTGTTTTAGATACTATAAAGTAATTGATTCTGTCATAACACAGCACTGGTCTAGAGATTCAGACATTCATAGAATAGTTTAGGTTGGAGGAGACCTTAAAGGTTACCTAGTTTCAACCTACCTGCCATGGGCAACGACACCTTCCTCTAGACTAGGTCACTCAAGGCCTCATCCATCCTGGCCTTGAATACTTCCAAAGAGGGGGCATTCATGACTTCCCTGGGCAACCTGCTCCAATGTCTCACCACCCTCACTGTAAAGAATTTCTTTCTGATTTTTAGTCTAAATGTATCCTCCTCAAGCTTCAATCCATCCCCTCTTGTCCTGTCACTACAAGCCATTGATAAAAGTCCCTCCTCAGCTTTCCTGTACCCTTCAGGTACTGGAAGGCTGTTCTAAGGTCTCCCTGGAGCTGCCTTATCTCCAGGCTGAACAACCCCAACTCCTGCAGCCTGTCCCCACAGATGTAGTTCTCCAGCCCTCTGATCATCTTCCTGGCCCTTCTCTGGACCCACTCCATCAGTCTAATGTCCCTCTTATGCTGGGGGCACCAGAACTGGGTGCAGCACTCCAGGTGAGGTCTCACAAGAGCAGAGTAGGGGGGCAGAATCACCTCACTGCTCCTGCTGGTCGCACTTCTTTTGATAAAAGCCAGGACCTGGTTGGCCTTCTGGGCTGCAAGTGCACATTACCAGAAAAGGTTAAGGTATTCTTTGAGGGTTGTTAAGGCACTGTTTTGGTTTGTGAAACAGATCACCTTTGGTCTGTCAGAGAACAGCTGTGATTTTGTGTGACCTCTTCCTCTGCTCTACTCTGGTGAGACCTGATCTTGAGTGCTGCATTCAGTTCTGGAGCCCCTATTACAAGAAAGATCTGGACATGCTGAATCATGTCCAGAGACAGGCCATGAGGATGAGAAGGCTGGAGCTCCTCTCCTATGGAGACAGATGAGAGAGTTGGGGCTGTTCAGTCTGGAGAGAAGAAGGCTCCGAGGTGACCTTATTGTGGCCTTCCAGTATCTGAAGGGGGCCTACAGAAAAGCTGGCAGGGACTTTTTAGAGTCTCAGGCAGTGACAGGATTAGGGGGAATGGATCCAAGTTAGAGGAAGGGAGATTCAGCTTGGATGTTTGGAAGAAGTTCCTCACCATGAGGGTGGTGAGATGCTGGAACAGGTTGCCCAGGGAGGTGGTGGAAGCCTCATCCCTGAAGGTCTTTAAGGCCAGTCTGGATGTGGCTCTGGGCAACCTGATATAGTGTGAGGTGTCCCTGCCTATGGCAGGGGGGTTGGAGCTAAATGATCCTTGAGGTTCTTTCCAGCGCTGACAATTCTGTGATTCTATGACCATGGGTATAAGTAATGTTGGACAAGTCATGTACACTCTCTTTCTCCATTCCCTTGTTTAAACTGGGAGTACCAGTGCTAGTCTGCTTCCAGTGGATTTATGGAAGATATATATGTTAAAGCTTATGATTATGCAGTAATAGTGAAGCTATGTAAGCATCTTCCAACTAGAACAGTGACACAAATATCCTTCCCACCTTTATCTGGGGCATAGAGCGTGTGCATGAAACTGCAGGACCTGTGGCATCCAGCAGGTAGCAGGAATAAATAACAGAGGAAAAGACATATTTATCTAGCTTCCTCATGCTTCTTTGAGATGTAGATAACATGAGAAAAGAAAATGCTGGAGTCTGCACCTGATGTGTTTAGGGTTTGCCACTGGGATAAAAATATCACACACAAACACATACACACACACAGGGAAAGAATTCACAGGAGTAAGCAAGCTTCTATTTTGTATTAGTTTCTCCTCTGCAGGGGGAAATAGGATCCTGAGAAACTCCATTTCCTTTAATTTGCTGGAGGATAGCTTTCAATATTCAGCTCCAATATTTCAATTCAGCTCTAATATTCACCAATCAGTGATCTCCTGTAAGGATTATACATTTGAAAAAGAGAAAGGAATGTTCTATAATGATCCTTCTACTTCTCAACATCTTTCATAGTTCTTCTGTCAAAAAAGTATTGCTTCTTTGAGAGCACATTTTGAGTCCAAGTGTGTAGGTGACTAAGATTATTGATGCTTCTCAAAACCTACTGTTAAAAATGCCCAAATCTCAGAAATACTAAATCCCAGGCACCAAGGCAGTCATAGCCAAGATACAGCTTCTATAGCTTTACTGTATAAAATGGAGGGCTTCCTGTCTTAAAACCAAGTGTTAGTCTTGTTCTTGTGATTGTTTCAGAAGGGAGATAAACAGGAGAGAGGAAATGTAGAGGAAATACAGAATGTTAAATTTCCACTGACCTATGCCAGCGTGCTGCTCATGCCATGAAAATGGCAGAAGCTGATGTACAGCACAATTAGTGCCTAGCTAGGAGAAGAAAGGACAGGTTAAAGGAAACCTTAGGGGATAAGTAGCCTATTTCTTATTCTGTGTGTGAGAAAACCCCATGAGCATGAGTCTTGTAGCCACATGAAGAGTCATTTGGAATTCATAGGTCTTCATCTGCCACTGTCAACAACAAAACAGGACTGCAGGGCACTGACATCCTGCCATAGTGGATGTAGTGAAACTTAGTCTGAGTCTGTCCCCTCTGAACAGGGAGCTCCCCCAAAAAGTGTTTGGAGCTCAGCAGTGTCTTCCCATCCCCACGATCCTGAGCAGGCAAAAACAAACACCCCTTAGGTTGAGTAAAATATTGTGAACACAGATGAATGCAACAACTGCTCTTTGTGCGAGTTCATTGTAAGGAGGTGTGCAAGAGGCCTCGTACCAAAACACAGCCACTTGTTACCACTCTAAACAAATGTGTGCCCTGTGAGATCCCACTCAGGAATTTCAGCTATCTGGGCGGAGGGCTTAGATAGGTGGAGTTTCTCTGAGTGCTCTTGTGGATGTGTGTGGGTGGACAGAGAAAGAAAAAGGGAGAGGGAAACAGAAAGGCAGGGGGAGGAAGCAGGAAAAGAACAGAGAGGATATATTTACACTTTTGGAGGGGGCGGGGTTGGTTGGTTTGTTGTTGTTTTTTTTCCAAGCATATGTGAACTTGCTTTGGTTGTGCTCCCAGCAGACACAACTTGTGCCCAGGCTATCAGTAAAGACTTAGTAGCTCAGGCTTACTAACCATGGCTACGCTGTTTACAGTTTGGAGCTGACTCATGCCCGTGCAGAGTGAAGGCTCACAACTGTGCAGCTAAAACCAGAAGAGACCAGAAAAGCAATTCCAGGCGCAGGCAGAATAAGCAAGTTGTGTCTCTTCAGAAAACTATATATAGGTTTTGGATTTGTAGTAGAGTACTGCCCATAAAAAAAGTTTAAATTAATATTAGCACTGAGCCATGGGAATTCATCTTGCAATTCTCGTGCTCCAGTCCAGTCATTTAGCACTGGGCTATTGGTAGTTTCTGGCAAAATTTCTGGGTTTGATTTTGAAACTGAAGGGCACTCTCCAGTTACCTGCTCCATGAATGAGCTGATCTTTATCGCTATTAAAATTCTGCTGAGTTCAGCTTTCAGCTGTGACACTGTTTCTTCCCTTTTTCGGTTCTCTGCCACCTTGCCCATAGTGTGTGACATCGACTAAATCCAGCTGATATGCATCAGTTACTGATATACATAGTAAAAAAAGAAAAAAAAAGGAAAAAAAAAAGAGAGGGAGATCAATGATTTCAGGGCCCAAAGCTGGGTAAGAGATGCCCAAGTCCAAAATGACGATTTGAAATCCTATGTTCATTCTGAGCATATCTCTACCTATCTCTTAGCCTTCTGAAGGTGTACCTGAAGCACCTATCTCACTCTTGCAGGAGCTAAGGTAGCAGAACCATGACATTCCTCTATCTCCCTGAGAAGAAAGAGAGAATGTAGTCAGAAAGTCTGGTTGGCCTTAGAAAAACATCTGGGATCTGAGCTCTGCTTTGACAGTTTCTGCATTTTTATAAGAAGCAGTGAAGAAAAGTCACAAATAGTTTTTGGAGCAAACCCTAAAAAACTAGATCTCCCCCCTCCTGGGTAAAGGCCCTAAGGCTGAGAAGCTTAGAATCACATCCATTTTTTCCACTGGGTGGAACTCAAACACTTTTTTCATTCCTCTGGTGCTGATAAATTATTGGCAGTTGCAACTCCGGCAGGCTGCAGATGTCCAGAAATCGTAGCCAAAAGACCACTAATCTCAAGTTTGTAGATCTGCTTCTATTCTTAAAAAGACATTGCTGCCACATGGGCTGAGGAAAGGAAAGACTCCTCTTTTAATGTTGAATGGCTAAGTCCCAGAGCAAGCTGGAATTGCAGTCAGCATTGGCTAGGTGTAAGCAAGCCAAAGCCTTAGAGCGTGCTGACTGTAACAATGCACTCTCAGTGCTACCTTCTCGCCACACAGTCCAAGGACCTGCACTGACTCCATACAGAAATTTATTAAATCCTCACAAAATGAAACTTTCAACAGTGTGATGTTCACTTTCAGATATAGTTTCAAATTCCTAAGAAAGATACTGATTTCTCAGCTATTGTGGTCATATGGGGTTCATCCTGAGGATATGTACCCCTTCAAGGGAACCACTCCAGCTCTTTTCATGTCTTAATACATGTCTTGTGAATGTGTGCTGAACTCTACACTGCAATACTCTTCAAGGACAAAAAGATACTAATTCTGAAGCTTGAGTTTTAAAGTTTTGAGCCTAAGTAATTCAGTGAGAGGTTTGGGATATTTTTACCTTCAGTTTCAATAAGGGTAGGATTTTGTTCTTCATACACATCTCCTCTCCATGCCTCAGAGTGTGATGGTCAAATCCAGTGATGCTTTTAGTCAAGCAGTGGAGAGCATGTCTATGCTATATAAGGAAGGGTGTTACAGAGGGGTACCAGACAGAGCTGACTGAAATCTGGCTGCTTTACTCTGAAGCATGAAGAACATGCTGTGTGTTACAGCATGGCTCAGGCACATTGATTTCATGTCTGCATCACAAGGTAACAGTAATTCTTTCTCAAAATCTAGCTGCATACACAGTTTTAGATAAGATATGTAAAGGGGAACAAAGCAGCAGATGAACAGCAGGTATGTGAAGCTGCAGAAGTGGGCTTGAGGCTGTGACCCCATTCATCTCTTCTCTAAGGACCAAGATAAATGTTCCAGAGAAAGACTAAATCAACAACATCTTTTTAATATATATCTTATTCTGCATATAACATGTAATATACAACATATATTACAAGAATATATTACAACATATGAGGTAATGTCTATTGTCTTGTTTTCTATTACATGTTACTTTTGTATATGTATAAAAATTATTATATATAGAAATATAAAATCGAGTTCACTTCTTAATGAGCAGTGTTTTTAAACTGGAGCAGGATAGATTTAGGTTGGATATTAGGAGGAAGGTCTTTGCAATGAGAGTGCTAAAACACTGGGACAGTTTGCCTAGAGATGTGGGTGAGACCCCATCCTTGGATACGTTTAAGATTAGACCATGTGGGTCTGGGCAGCCTGATCTAGTTGGAGGTGTCCATGCTGACTGCAGGGAGCTTTTGGAGAAGATGACCATTGAGAGTCCCTTCCAGCCTGATGCATCTGTGACTCTATAATTTAAGGGAAGATTTAAAGCTAAATTGCACTCAGTATAGCAAAACCTCACCTATTCTCCTCTCCAAAGACGTGCCTTTATATGTCTGGCATATAGAGATAGTGCAGCAAAACACTGAAGCAGTTTACAAAGTAGGAGGTAGAAGTGCTTTCAGGCTAAGTTAGCACACCGTGCTTCAGCAGCTTTGATTCCTTCTCCCAGGACTTAAGTAGAAATTTATTTAATCGGTACATCTAGGCTCAGTTTACCAACTTCTTTTAACACTTTAATATCTCTTTCAAAGATAGTGCTGTGAACCTTCAAAAAACAGTCCTTACAATCTGCTGGCAATTAGGATGAAGAAAATTAAACCCAGAAGAGACGTCAATTGTTCGTACAACCTGACTCCCATGGGAGTGATTGCCTCACCTGCTAGAGCATGCCAGAAAAATCTCTTAAAGATTTATATCATCAGCATACTGAAAAGAGAAAAAAAAAAAAAACAAAAAAAAAAAAAAAAACACCAAAAAATAACCCCCACAAACAAACAAANAAAAAAAAAAAACAACAAAAAAAAAAAAACACCAAAAACAAAAAAAACCCACAACTTTATAAAGTGGCAGTAAGTTTAATAGATGTTGTAGATCTCTGAAATTCTCAGTTCTCTGTCTTCGGCATCACTAAATCAGTAAAGGCCATACTGGCTATGTAGCCTCAGCTGTGAATTTCTGTTTGTTAAGCAAAAACAAGCAAAAAGATCTTCAGTCAACTACAGCTAACTCCTCTCTCTGAAGCTCCCCATGGTTTACATTCCAAATGCCTAAATTAGTAACTATGGGATCCTTTCAGCTCCCCACTGAAAACACTTGTTACTATATTTGCTGACTTCCACTGTTCATCCAGCTGCACACGCTCCCCTAAGATAACAATGAGGGCACCAGCTAATTGTTTATCATTCCATGATTAGAAGCAGGAATATGAGTTTTCAGGAAGGTTGGCTTCTTTTTAGTTCTGTTTGTAATTAAGGTGCTTACAGTGTCAGTCATACAGGCTTGTAAAGATTTTAAGTAAAACAGGTATTTTCAAATGCCTTTTGTCCTTGCAGTTGACAGGGAAAGGATTTGTAGAAGAACTCTGCTTTGGCCTAACTTTGCTTACATCAACTTTGATTTCATTGTTTTCAGTGGCAGCAGATAGCTGACAGTAAATCACAAACACATTCAGGCTGGAAAAGACCCT
>VWYK01019851.1:32746-43633 GCA_013399775.1 Semnornis frantzii | reverse complement strand
AAAAAAAAAGGCAGAAGGGGTAAAGCCACCCACAGAACAGTCTGACCACGATTTGGAAGATCAAAGAGAAAACTTTGACAACAAATAGAAGGTATTCAGAATAGGGAAGTTACAAATAGGTATAGGGAAGGGGTAACAAGGTACAAAAGGTATATATACAACCGGATTGGATGGCAGGGGTCCGAGGAGGTGCCCACCGCGTGGTAAAGGGTAGCCAGCAGGTGGGAGAAGGAGAGAAGGGAAGAAAAGAGGAAGTTCTTCTGTTTATGTAGGGGCGTCCAGACAGGAAGTGGGAGTGGGCTGAACACTACCCCTGGGGTCAAGCAAACGTGGGGTCAGGTTCTGACCACTCCCCCGACCCAGGAGGGTTAACCCTTTACACCAATACACCAGGCAAGTGGAGTCACCGTCCCTGGAGGTGTTTAAGAGCTGTTTGGATGAGGAGCATAGGGACAGAGTCTAACAGTTGTGTACAGGGAGATGCTAGGTTGTGGTTGGTCTTTTCCATGCAGGCAATTCTACGCTTCTGTGATATGTCCCATCTCATAAGGGAGGTATTTGGTTGCTGCAAACTGTTGGCATCTTGCAGGATGGAAAAGTATCTGGCTGCTTATTGACTCTGAATACTCATTTCCCTATTTATGTTATTGATGGTGTCAAGACATTGGCTTTTGTTTGTCCTTTATGCAGGCATTCGGATGTTATCAGTGTGGCAAGTTACTCCGTATCTATTTCACTGTAAGTTTCTTTGTTAATATCTGCAGGTTGAAAAACACCACCTGGTGTGCCCTGAGGCAGAAGTGGACTGCCCATATAAGCAGTATGGCTGTCTTGTAAAGGTACTGTTGTATAGATCTCGTTTGCACTGGGACTGGAATTTGTCTTCCAAACCAATTGCAGTAGTTAATCAGAATCACCATTTTTTTGTTCTTTCACAACCATTTCTAGTGTTGGCTAAGATCCTGTACTAGAGAATCAGGACTGCCACTCTCTCACTTTCAAACCACAGAGGAAACTTTTTAAATGCTCGCATCAATAAATTTTTCACTAACAGCCTCAAAAATCTGCATATCTTAATGTTTTATTCTTTCACTTCTCCCTCTGCCTCACTAGGTTAAAAGAGGGAAGCTCACTGAACATGAAAACAGTGCCCTGAGGGAACACATGCTGCAGATTTTAGACAAGAACTCCCAGTTGGAAGAGCAGGTAAGTTGGATTTAGAAACCACTCTTCAGCAGTTCTTGGCTAGTTGCAGGATGATATGAGATCAGCCACTTGTTGCCTAGTTTGGCTCAGCTACATATTAAAATACTATTTTTATTGTCTTTGTGTGACTCAGAAGTCAGAAAAAT
Source organism: Semnornis frantzii (assembly GCA_013399775.1). Lineage (NCBI taxonomy): Eukaryota > Metazoa > Chordata > Aves > Piciformes > Ramphastidae > Semnornis > Semnornis frantzii. The sequence goes on along the minus strand of VWYK01019851.1, from coordinate 42,281 downwards.
CTCTTCTAGTGAAGTCAGTCAATCAGATGGAAACCTCTGTGCTCAGGCACATACAGTCTCCACTGAGTATGGTGGGAGGCTCGTTTCCGTTACTCATCACATTTGCTTTCAGTCTCTGCTTACAGTGGACACAAGGTTTGAATCATAGAATCATAGAATGGTAAGGTTGGAAGGTACCTCAAGGATCATCTAGTGCAAATCCCCTGCCATAGGCAGGGACACCTCCCACTAGTACAGGTCGCTCAAGGCCTCCCCCAACCTGGCCTTGAACATCTCCAGGGAGGGAGCAGCCACAACCTCCCTGGGCAGTCTGTGCCAGTGTCTCACCACCCTCACTGCAGACAACTTCCTCCTAACATCCCGTTTCAGTCTCCCCTCCGCCAGTTCAAACCCATTGCCCCTTGTCCTGTCATTGCAAGACCTTGTCAATAGTCCCTCCCCAGCCTTCCTGGAGCCCCCTTCAGATATGGGAAGGCTGCTCTAAGGTCTTCTGGCAGCCTTGTCTTCTCCAGGCTGCAGTGCCCCAACTCTTGTAGCCTGTCCTCATAGCAGAGCTGCTGCAGCCCTCTGCACAAAGATACACATGCACATGTGTGCCCTTAAGTATGTATCATCCTACTGCAGAGCCAAGTGGATCACCATGATGAGGCTGAGAAGTACGAGTCTCTGAGTCTCTTCGCACTTGTTGCCACAGAGATCTATTAGAGGATGATGGGCTTGTGTTCAGTTCTTGCCAATGCTTATCTCCACAAACTGTGTTTTGTTCATTGTAAACTTTTCCATTTTATTCTACACGGTCACATATGTTTTCATTTGATTGCTGTGTAGTTGGGTATGCCTTAGCATTTTTCCTGGTTTTCGTTGTTGGATATTTTTTGGTTTTGTTTGTTTTTGTTGTTTTGGTTTGGTTGGTGTTTTTTTTCTTTTCTGTCTATAGATATCTGATCTACATAAGAGCCTGGAATGTAAAGAGATTAAAATCCAGCAGCTAGCAGAGGCCATTAAAAAGTGTGAGAAAGAATTCAGGCAGTTTACACAACTGTTTGGTAAAAATAGCAACCTGATGGTAAGCACACAGGGTTTTGGTTGATTTTGTCTTTTCACCAATTGCTTTCTTGCATCCTGAAATATGTTTATGCAGCAGTAGTTGTCATTAATAGCAGGGCCATAACAAATTGCCCAGATGTTTCACAAGCCCTTCTTGTTTGTTTTGTTTTTTTTTTTTTATAATATAGTACTGTCTTCTCATTTTAATCAATTAAGAAGCTTGGCTATCTGATCTGGGCAAAAGCTACTATACAAATTCTCATAGCCATATCATAGAATCATAGCATGGTAAGTTTGGAAGGGACATCAAGGATATGGCAGGGACACCTCCCACTAGTACAGGGCACTCAAGGCCTCCTCCAACCTGGCCTTGAACGCCTGCAGGGAGGTTGTGGTGCACAGAATCACCCAACATGATCAAAGATCACACTGGGTGATTCTGTGCACCACAACCTCCCTGGGCAACCTGTGTCAGTGTCTCACCACCCTCACTGTAAAGAACTTCCTCCTAACATCCCCATGGCAAATATCAAAGTGTACATTTGAGTAATCAGTTGAATGAAGTGATGGATTGCAAATGGATCCAAGTGGCTTCTTGGTCAATAAACATGGAATCAGTTATGAAGGAGCATTTGGATACACTCCTAAGCCAGCAGACAACTTTTGAATAGGCTACATAGCTGATATTGCTGACACAGAATCATAGAATGGTAAGGTTGGAAGGGACCTCAAGGATCATCTAGTTCCAACCCCCTGCCATAGGCAGGGACACCTCCCACTAGTACAGGTCAAGGCCTCCTCCAGCCTGGCCTTCAACACCTCCAGGGAGGGAGCAGCCACAACCTCCCTGGGCAACATGCCAAAGGCTTCTGTATTTTATTTCAAATGGCTGATTTTATGAATGCATTTTGTCTCTGTTTCCACCTTCTTCCAATGATATGAACTGGGAAGGCTCTGGCCAGTCACCTGGATAAGTCTGCACGTCTGGAATCACAAGTGAAACAGCTAATACAGATGGCAAACCAGCAACAAAGCAAACTGGACTTGAGGCCTCTGTTTGACACGATTGAAAATGTGAAACAGACAATTGCCCTGATGGAGACATACGACCAGCGCTTGGGTGTGTTGGGACTTTCAGTTCGTTTCTACATGGGTATGAGGTTTTGGCTGGTTTACAGGTGGCTAGGTAGAGGCTTTCATGCTACATACAGTCAATTGCAACTCTTGGCCAGAAAGTGTTTTCTTCCCATTTTCTGAGACCAGCCTGTGGTCTTAAATGCATTCTGCCTTCCCCTACTCCACAGTGCCTCCTGAATTCCTGTAGTGCTGCAGCAGAGAGAGAAGGCTGGTCAGAGATCTGGCTCTGATCAGGCTGCTGTGCTGGGATGTAGGCAGTGATATTGTCCATAGATAAGCATTACATCTGCTTTGTAGGAAAGAAGTCAGGGAGTTGTGGTCAATGGGATGGAGTCCAGTTGGAGGCCTGTGACTTGTGGGGTCCCACTGGGACCAGTTCTGTTCAATATATTCATCAATGTCCTTGCTGAGGGCTCAGAGTACACTGTCAGCAAGTTTGCTGACAGTGTACTCTGAGCCCTCAGCAAGGACATTGATGAATATATTGAACAGAACTGGTCCCAGTGGGACCCCANCTCCTGCCCCTCTGCTCTGCCCTGCTGCCATCTGGAGTCCTGTGCCCAGTTCTGGGCCCCCAGTCCAAGAGGGACACAGAACTGCTGGAGAGAGTCCAGCACAGAGCAACAGAGATGCTGAAGGGAATGGAACAGCTCTGGTAGGAGGAGAGCCTGAGGGAGCTGGGGCTGAGCTGCTGGGAGAGGAGGAGACTGAGAAGTGACCTCAGCAATGGTTATAAAGATGTGCAGGATGAGTGCCAGGAGGCTGGAACCAGGCTCTGCTGGGTGATGCCCAATGACAGGACAAAGGGTGGAAGCATAGGAAGTTTAATTTAAACACGCGGAGGAATTAATTCAACTAAAAGCTGCAATTACAATTTAAAAAAAATCTAACAGCTGTTTTTAAACTGTAATTGCAGCTTGCAGTTGAATAAGGAAAATCATAGAATCACAGAATGTCAGGGGCCGGAAGGGACCTCCAAAGCTCATTCAGTCCAACCCCCTTGCCAGAGCAGGATCACCTACAGCAGATCACATAGGAGTGCATCCAGGCAGGTTTTGAATATCTCTAGCGAGGGAGACTCCACAACCCCCCTGGGCAGCCTGTTCCAGTGCTCTGTCACCCTCACAGGGAAAAAATTCCTCCTCACGTTTACATGAAACTCTTTTTTCTTCATCTTGTAGTCTGTGATTTTCAAGATTCTGAATTACTCCAGCTTATACTACACTCAGAATACCGAGTTCAGTATTCTCAACTCACATCTGGTTCTTTTTTGTACCCAGTGCTCTGCCAGTTTTATTTCACTAAATGTTTTTCTTTCTGCCTCTCTTTTTTTTTTTCCCCCCTCTGCCTCTACCCCAGTTGTTCTGGAAGACCAGTCCAGCAAGCACGACCTCCAGATCAATATTCACAAAGCACAGCTCAACAAGAACGAAGAACGATTCAAGCTGTTGGAGGGCACCTGCTACAACGGGAAACTGATCTGGAAAATCACAGACTACAAGGTGAAGAAAAAAGAAGCGGCGGAGGGCCGCGTCCTCTCCATATTCAGCCAGCCCTTCCACACCAGCCGCTGCGGGTACAGGTTGTGCGCCAGAGCCTACCTGAACGGGGACGGCTCGGGGAAAGGCACGCACGTCTCTCTCTACTTCGTGGTGATGAGAGGGGAGTTCGACTCGCTGCTACCGTGGCCTTTCAAGCAAAAAGTTACACTTATGCTTTTGGACCAAAGTGGGAAAAAAAATCATGTGGTGGAGGTGTTTAGAGCTGACCCCAACAGCAGCAGTTTCAAAAGGCCTGAGGGAGAGATGAACATTGCCTCTGGATGTCCGCGCTTCGTTTCGCACGCGGTGCTAGAGAGCACAAAGAACACCTACATCAGAGACGACACTCTCTTCTTGAAAGTGGTGGTGGATTTAACTGACCTGGAAGAACTGTGAAATGTGATCAATGTGACTGCAATAGGAACTGCTTTTGTGGCCACTACTGGCCGTGCAGTAGTGAATTGCCACTAGCCAAGCTAGCAATGTTTCAAAGCTTTGGGACTGTGCAACAGATGAGGAGTCACCAAAACGTCAGCCTTGCCTTTTTTAATCTCTTTCTGCAAGACTGGATTTTTAAGGCAGCTACAAGCCCAGTTCATGCATTCAATCCAGACTTGGCTCAGTCCAGGCTGGAGGAAATGCTCGGCTTCAGTCACCAGACTGGTGCTTGAAGGTGAAACTCCTCCTTGGAGCCCAAGCAGGCCTGTGGGCTCCTGTCCCCAGCGCAGAAGTGAAGACATGCCCAAGCGTGAAAGTCTGTTTCAGCCGTCTAAAACTGAAGAATTCCAACTTTAGCACATTTGAATTAATGTATCTTGATCCTTTCACCTCCTGGATTTTTGAAGCAGGGAGAATAGCTTCAGTCAGGCAGGGAAAACATCTGCCTGTGATCGTGGCTGGGTGTGGTTTTTTCCTTTGTTTTAACTGGAAGATGCTAATGTCTCTTACTTTTTTAGCCATGTATTTCAGCTGTATAGAGTATTCCCAGGTGACAATAGCTTTGTTATGTCTTTTCCATTCCTGCCTAGTGCCTTGGGACAGATTTCCACTGGTGGTTAACATCCAGAGTCCCCAACTGAAGCTAAAAAAAGAAAAGCCACAGGGTCTTCTCACCTCTCAGGGCATAATCAGAAGCAGGGTACTTGGCCAGCCTGCCAGCTCTTGGATGCACTGCTGGAAGAAGGGTGGCAAAACTCCTGTACTTTTGCTCCCAGATCTGCACAAAAAAAGATGTTTTCTGGTCTACCAACTCTAAAGAAGACACAAAGAGCTTTGGATATCTGCTTGAGGAAAGGCCCATATATATATATGTAACTGTTCCCCTCTGCTAGAAATGGAGATGTTTGAGGAAGAAAAAGGAAAATGGATTAGGCTGACATAAGATCATAGAAGCATAGAATCAGTCAGGGTTGGAAGGGACCACAAGGATCATCCAGTTGCAAGCCCTCCTGCCATGGGCAGAGACATCTCACACTAGATCAGGCTGGCCACAGCCTCATCCAGCCTGGCCTTAAACACCTCCAAGGGTGAGGCTTCACCACCTCCCTGGGCAACCCACTCCAGGGTCTTGCTTCTTCCTAACATCCAGTCTGAATCCACCTATTTCCAGCTGTGTCTCGTTCCCCCCAGTCCTATTACTACCTGACATCCTAAAAAGTCCCTCCCCAGCTTTCTTGTACCCCTCTTAAGATACTGAAAGGTCACAATAAGGTCACCTTCGAGCTTTTTCCTCTCCAGACTGAACAGCCCCAACTGCCTCAGTCTCTCCTCATAAGAGAGGTGCTCCAGCCCTCTTGAGCATCCTTGTGGCCCTTCTCTGGACACCTTCCAGCACATCCATAGCCCTCTTGTCCCAGGGGCTCCAGAACTGGATGCAGTACTCCAGGTGGGGCCTCACCAGTGCGGTGTAGAGGAGGAGGAGGATCACCTCCCTTGCTCTGCTACCCACACTTCTCTTGAGGCACCCCAGGATCTGTTTGGGTTTCTGGGCTGGAAGAGCACACTGACCCTAGGTAAAGACCCTAGGTAATGCAGCTCTGGCATTTGATAAAAGGTGAGACAGCAGCTGAGTAACAACCACTATGAAATATATCTGAAGATCTTCATTTTTATTCCAAGTTCCCACCAAGACTGTATGGGGTTTACTGAAGACACACTAAACCCACCAAGCTTAGGCACTGAGGAACAAGTGAGAAATAATACACGTGCCTTTTAAAAGCCTTTTGGGTAAGAGGGATGTAACTTTGCACAGTCACTAATTTTGTTATTACAAGTGACAGAACTTTAAGGCTCTCTCATCTCTCACAGATCAAGTAGTGAAAACACCACAACACTATCCATTGCTTCTGCAGTCCACTGGTGGAGCAAACCCAAAGCTTGCCAAAAGACATCATGAAACTAAGCTGTGTGAACTAGGCAGAGTGAAAATCAAATCAATGCACAGACCACAAAGTAGAAGGTAAAAAAATCGAAGAGGACAAATGTGCCAAAATAATAAAAAAAAAAATGCCTGTTCTATGCAGGATGTTGATATCAACTGGAATAACACAATTTGGGGATTGGCACTAGGACAAAGGCAAAATACCATGTTTTAGATCTGCAATTTCATTACTAGCCACTTCTTTTCCCACAGAGTTCCTATAGTTCAGACACAAATATTGCCTGTCTGTACCATACAGTGAGTTAGCACATCTGAAATGTTTGTTTTGAGCTAGACATCCTTTTGCTTGTATGATCTCAAGATGTATTGGGCCACTGCAGAGGCTTTCAGTATTCCCAGGGACAGATGGTGAGGACCAGATTTTATTCTCTTGTACAGCCACAGCTGACTTCAACAGTAACTTTGGCTGTGCAACAGAGAGAATTCATCTGTGCATCCCTAACACATTGTTTCAGGAAAAGCAAGCTTGGTTTGCAAATGGTGTGGCATTCTAGGATATCAATCCCAACTTTGGACATGGACTTCATATCAGTAACTGCTTTAATATTTGTCATGGACTTCCTATCAGTTATTACTTTAATATTTGTCATGGTTCACTTCCAAAGTGGCACGACTTGCATAATAACCACTAATAATGAATGGAAAGCTCACACTGGGACTCTCCAGTGTGTTGAGTGAAAAATACAGAGACTGATAAAGAACCTGGAGAATCCAGGGAGGCAAGAAAGAAAAGATGCAGTCTGTACCCTGGCAAATGGCCAGCCCTCTCCACCTCCACCACCCCAGGTGTAAAATGGGGATAATAACACCCACAGGAGCGTTAGGACTATTTAAATGTTTGTGGAGAATTCTGAGCATGAAAAGAGCAAAGTATTATTACAACTCCATTTCTAATTATTAGAATAGGTGACAGCATAGTGATGTGGATAAGTGTTTCAAAACCTGGACAGGTTTTGAAAGCATGTTTGGTTTTAGCCAGTCCATACTGCAGTCTCTCCTCTACCTACCAGGTGGGTTGAGGCTTTGGCCATGAATGTTCCTTTTAAAATTCTGAAGCACAAATAATTCATCCTGGGTGATGGAAACATCCTTTTTTGAAATACTGCCTGTTTTATAAAGAATTAGTTGAGGAAGTTAATTTTTTTAAAAGACAATCTTTTTTAATTTTTTTTTTTTTATTATTACACAATTGAGAGATTTGGGTTAAAATTTTCAGCAATTTTTGCTACTTGAAGAGAGGATTTAAAATTTCATCCCATTCCTAACAAAATGTTGTACGGCATGAATTATCAGGAAAAATTTTGATGTTGCATGGAAAACACCAAAAAAGCCCCACTTTTCAATAATACTGTACTGGGTAAATAACACCAAAAGAAAAAAAAAGAGGGCATTTTTACATCAGCGTTCAGTACGTTTTTAATGTATTTATTGACAGTTTGTAGTTGTTTGGATATCTCTTACTACAATACAAGCATTTTTTCTAGCCAAATGTCATCACTGCATATATAAACTAATGTCAGAATAAATAATTTTACTGTCCTTCTGGAGTGAGTCTAGCAAATATTCCTGTTAAGCAAGGCTTCTTTAGAAGGATATAAAGTACTGGATATTTGTACCCCAAATTTTGTTTTACAATAAAACATTAAGTCAACATTGCTATAGATTAAGAATCAGTGTGCTTCAAAGATATTTTGGGTTATACTTGAGTACTGTAAAACACACAGAAGTTCAGTAAACTCTACGTAAAGCTAAATCACACAAAGATCTCTCAAGTCTGGGGGAACCAGAATCAAACTAGGATGTTATTTCTATTTGCAGCAGGTTTGATTCAGCTCAAGTTGGATTTGTTTCAGTTCAGTCTACTAACAGAGGAATTGTTTCAGTATCCCATGGTTACTTTATGCTTGAAAACACACTATTTTAGAACAAGACTGGAAAACTTGGCAGGATTAAGCCCAAAGTGTTAGAAATCAGCTTGGGAAAAACATCAGCATCTGACTCCTGTTCTACTGCGAGAACTAAAAACACCCACTCAGTGCAGTGAGGTGTCCCACTTCCATACAGATGGCATGCAGGGTGGAGGTCATGGAGAGCCTTAGCAATGGGCTGCTGCAGGCAGTGTGAGAGCAGCTTTCACACTGTGAGTGGGAAATGAGGTCCCAGAGCAGCAGTCAGGGTCTCTTAGCTGACTTACAGCCAACTCTGCTTGACTCACATCTGCATGTGTGGAGATAAGGGCTGTGTACATGTGCACCAGCGAAAGGATGGCAGTGGGAGCTTGGGCTAAGGAAGAGGGTCTCCACTGCAAGAGCCACAACACGACATGGCTCACCCAGAGCTGCTCCTCCAGAGTTGTGAAAAGCTCACACCTGGTGCCACAAGCATTTGGGCTAATTGCAGATGTGAACAAGAGGGCAGCACTATGCAAAGGCAATGGCCAGGCTGGCAAGGGAAATGTGAAGAGCAGAGGATGTTGTATTGGTTCTAGTTTAATCTTCCCAAAGACTCAAAATTATTATAGAGGTGGAACAGCCCTGAGCAGGCTGAACAGACCAGTCTCCCACAGTCTGTCCTCACAGGAGAGGTGCTGCAGCCCTCTGATTGTCTTTGTGCCCCCCTCTGGACCCCCTCCAACCGATGCATGTCCTCCTTGTGTCGAGGGCTCCAGAGCTGGACTCCCTTGAGGTGCTAAGCATGCACACTTTGTGGGTGTGAAGGGAGTCTGTCTGGGCTGAACTGAGTCAGTCCTTCCCTGCTGCCTTTACCCTTCCCACAGTCACCACAGCCTTACGCAGACCCCTGGCTTCTTTGGCAGCTACCCAGCTCTCGGTGCCTTCTGGGCAGGGTGCTCCCTTTTACCAAGAGTTCTGTTCCTTCTCAGGGTCACAGCAAGGCAGGCACTGTTCAAAGTAACCAGACTTGCCAAGGAAGCCCCTCATCAATGGTCCTCCTTAGAAGACCAATGCAGAGAATTAACTGGGTTGGAAAAGACCTCTACGATCACCCAACCTATCACCTCTAGGAAAAGGTGATCGCCTCCTCCTTTCTAGGAGTCAAACCTATCGCCTAACCTTTCTAATTAACTAACCCATGGCACCAAGTGCCTCATCCAGCCTCCTCTTAAACACCTCCCCGGCCAGTGACTCCACCACCTCCCCCGGGCAGACCACTCCACGGGCAAGCACTCTTTCTGTGAAGAACTCCTTCCCAACGTCCAGCTTACACCTGCCCTGCAATGTATTTCATAGAATCATAGAATGGTAAGGTTGGAAGGGACCTCAAGGATCATCTAGTTCCAACCCCCTGCCATAGGCAGGGACACTTCCCACTAGTACAGGTCACTCAAGGCCTCATCCAACCTGGCCTTGAA
>VWYK01019851.1:0-19524 GCA_013399775.1 Semnornis frantzii | reverse complement strand
CAGGGAGGTTGTGGCTGCTCCCTCCCTGGAGGTGTTCAAGACCAGGTTGGAGGAGGCCTTGAGTGACCTGTACTAGTGGGAGGTGTCCCTGCCTATGGCAGGGGGTTGGAACTAGATGATCTTTGAGGTCCCTTCCAACCTTACATTCTATGATTCTATGATTCATCCTCTGCAGCAGAGAAAAATGAGTGAGCTCTGTGTGCAGGGAAAGAGCAGAGGCCATAGATGTTGAAGTAACTTTGTCCTGAGGTCACCTGCTGAACCTGCCCTTGGTGAGATGCAAGTAGGAACCTTGACCACTGGATGGAGCTCTGAGATGCTTTGTGGTATGCGTTAAATGTACTCCTGGTCTTTGCTGTCTGTTTAGAAACAAGTTTCCAAAGATCTTTGTCAACTCTGATGAGTGGAAACACCACTCAGTAAAATGGCTGGATCTGAAGTGGTAGTGGGTCCTTCTGAAGGACATAAGATTCTGGGTGCCGCTGAAAATCTGCCAGTCAGCTACTTGCTTATACTTGACACTCTAGGGTGCTAAGCTTTTGTGGAGCTGTTTCTAGTTCCATCCCTGGAGCATTGTCAGTATTAGAGTCATAGAATCATAAAATGGTAAGGTTGGAAGAGACCTCAAGGATCATCTACTTCCAAACCCCTGCCATAGGCAGGGACACCTCCCACTAGTACAGGTCACTCAAAACCTCCTCTGACCTGGCCTTGAACACCTCCCTGGGCAACCTGTGCCAGTGTCTCACCACCCTCACTGCAAACAACTTCCTCCTAACATCCACTTTCAATCTCCCCTCTGCCACTTCAAACCCATTGCCCCTTGTCCTGTCATTGCAAACCCTTGTCAATAGTCCCTCCCCAGCCTTCCTGTAGCCCCCTTCAGGTACTAGAAGGCTACTCTAAGGTCTCCACAAAGCCTTCTCTTCTCCAGTGATCATGATACATTTGGCTGTTGACAACAGGTATTTTTTCCCATCTGTTCAATTTTTATCTTAAATTATGATTCCATGTGCATGAACTGTAGCTTTTTCTGAGGGACCAGCAGGATATGAGGGCTCTGAGGAAGCAGGTTTGGAGTCTTTTCAAGCAGTGTTAAAATCATCCAGTCTGATGAACACACATTGATCCCAGGGGCACAATGTTGAAGATTAGCTGTTCCAATACATGCCAGTCATTGGTGCTGTCTGCAGATAGCACTGCAGCTACTATCAGTTGTGTTCAGTTTGCTGTCCCTCTGTGAGCTGGTCTCTGGGTGACTGTGGTGTGAGGAATCAGGTTGGAAGAGACCTCCAAGCTCGCCCAGCCCAACCTATCACCCAGCCCTAGCCAATCAACCAGATCATGGCACTAAGTGCCCCATCCAGGCTTTGCTTCAACACCTACACCACCTCCCTGGGCAGTCCATTCCAATGCCAATCACTCTCTCTGTCAAGAACTTCCTTGTCAGTAGAGGCCTGGTTAGATTGCTGCAGCTCCCTGGTTCATCAGTGCTGGGAAGTCTGCCAGCAGGTGGCATTGATGTCCAGCTGGACTGTCACAGGAAAATTCTTAGGCTTTGCACTTTCTTTTTCTGAAACCCTAGAATTAGCCTGCAGAGACTTAATTATGTGGTGTTTACATGGAACATTTGTTACTGCTGTCATATGCATTTAATCCAGTCTTTGTTCATTTCTTGCTGTTGGCTGTGCAGTGGATGGCAAATAGTCTCTGTTGCTTGTGTGCCACAGGCAGAAGGAAGCTTTTAACTTCTAAGCAGGAGAAACTGCTGAGAGCCAGTAGTGTTCTGAAAGGGCAGGTGTTCTTTCACCAGCCCTACCTGGAGTTGCTGAGTTCTTCAGAAACTGCACCCTGCTCTTTCCTATCTCTTAAATAATTTCACACTTCCAGTGCAAGAATAAAGAGGAAAAATATAAATAGAATCATAGAATGGTAAGGTTGGAAGGGACCTCAAAGACCATCTAGCTCCAACCACTAGTACAGGTCACTCAAGGCCTCCTCCAACCTGGCCTTGAACACCTTCAGGGAGGAAGCAGCCACAATCTCCCTGGGCAACCTGTGCCAGTGTCTCACCACCCTCACTGCAAACAACTTCCTCCTAACATCCACTTTCAATCTCCCCTCTGCCACTTCAAACCCATTGCCCCTTGTCCTGTCATTGCAAGACCTTGTCAATAGTCCCTCCCCAGCCTTCCTGTAGGCCCCCTTCAGATATTGGAAGGCTACTCTAAGGTCTCCTGGAAGCCTTCTCCAGGCTGCAGAGCCCAAACTCTTGTAGCCTGTCCTCATAGGAGAGCTCCTGCAGCCGTCTCAGCATCTTTGTGGACTCCTCTGGACCTGCTCCAACAGTTCCATGTCTTTCTTGTGCTGGGGGCTGCAGAACTGCACACAGATGAGTAACTCCAAAAGGGGAGTACATGAGTTCAGAGGGTTAGCAAACCACAGTGATCAGGATGCAGCCTATGGCACAGGACTTATAGCATTCCTTGCCAGAAGGTGTGGACAAACAAACCTCTCTGTGTTGATGCTTACACCACTTCCTCAAAACGTTGCTTACAGGCCTTTTTCCAGAGAAAAACTGCAGACGTTTTGATATTCCTGTGCTTGCTATACCTCCCTGACAACACCACATGGAAGATTTGCCCAAAGAAAGCACTCTGAGAAGCACTGGACTGTATGAGTAAAAGCCTTTTTGGCTGTGCCCTGTAGGAGAGGAAGGGCTGTTAAGCCTCTCTCAGTTCCACCTGGGCAAAGACACTGTGATCTCTGTGCCTGCCTTCCCCTGGTACTGCCATCCATGCTGCAGGGTGTCAGCACAAACAGCTTCTTGTTCCCTTTGTGTGATCAGACAATCCATACTTCAAGCTGGCTTACATCAGGAAGATACTGTGCTGACCTTGAGAGGTGGGTGTCAGGCCCAGGTCTCCTGATGACCATCATGGTCCAGAGGAGGCCACAAAGATGATGAGAGGGCTGCAGCAGCTCTCCTATGAGGACAGGCTGAGAGTTGTGGCTCTGCAGCCTGGAGAAGAGAAGGCTTCCAGGAGACCTTAGAGTAGCCTTCCAGTATCTGAAGGGGGCTCCAGGAAGGCTGGGGAGGGACTATTGACAAGGTCTTGCAGTGACAGGACAAGGGGCAATGGGTTTGAAGTGGCAGAGGGGAGATTGAAAGTGGATGTTAGGAGGAAGTTGTTTGCAGTGAGGGTGGTGAGACACTGGCACAGGTTGCCCAGGGAGGTTGTGGCTGCTTCCTCCCTGAAGGTGTTCAAGGCCAGGTTGGAGGAGGCCTTGAGTGACCTGTACTAGTGGTTGGAGCTAGTTGATCTTTGAGGTCCCTTCCAACCTTACCATTCTATGATTCTATTTATATTTTTCCTCTTTATTCTGGCACTGGAAGTGTGAAATTATTTAAGAGATAGGAAAGAGCAGGGTGCAGTTTCTGAAGAACTCAGCAACTCCAGGTAGGGCTGGTGAAAGAACACTCAGAACAGGGAGCATGAGGTGTCTGGGGCCATCTGCTAATACCAAGGTGTTCTAGCACCACCACTCAACAGGAGTGACTCAACAGCATTTGGAGACAAAACATCCATTTTGTCACATCTGGTTCCATGGCAGTAGTGGCTACAGTAAGACCTGCTTAGAAGCAATGTTGATGAAGTCTTCAGTTCAAGGTTGTGCTTGCAAACCACAGAATTTCAGACCTTTGCAGTTGTTTGTTTAATTCTGGTTATTTATCAACTTAAATCTTGGGATGTGTTTATAGAGGTAGCAAGATACAAAGTAGGTGGCTGGGTTTGAAGCCTGCAGAGTAGATGGATTTTGTTGTGCCTCTATTATTCTTGCCTTCTTCCTTGGGTACACATGCACAGTAGGGCAATGGAACAGCTGTTGTGTTTGGCTAGATATGGACAGATTACATTGCAGGAGATCTTAACTAAAGACAACAACTACAAAAAATTGTTTTATGTTTCACAGCTTTAATTCTCTGAGGTTCCATGATGAAATATATAAACAGTGCAATCTCAGCAGACAGGTATTTCCTGCAATGCTTACTCCAGTTCCTCCTGGCATGTTAGCTGTCTGACCTAGATGCTGATAGGGGGGAGGAACCTCACCTCCTGCACACCTTTGCTGGTTACCCCACAACAGCCTGTGGGGCTAGGCTTATCTGTAGAAGCAGGGCTGCAGCCTCTCTCAGGTGAGTAGTGACTCTAGAGCAGCTGAGCAGTACAGGTAAGCAGTTGTAGAGGTGCTGGCATTACTCATCAGAATACATTGTGAAGTCTAGGACTGCTTTTTCCCAGGTGTAGCAATGGCCTTTGGACAGCATAACAGCAGTGGGGTAACAGCAGTGGTCTGGGCTGATGCCAAATTGCTTGCTCAGTTTTGAGAGAACAACTGAGGATTTAGACTGATTCTTGTTGAGTTTACTTGTTGATGGTGGTGTTCTGCTATTTCACTTCTTACTCTTCTTAAAGAATTAAGATACGGGACTAGCTTATGTGGCTAAGAACAGATGAGACAGTCTCATCACAGCTGTGCAGACATGTTTGGAGTTTGTTTAGGTTTTTTTCTACACTAGCAAGTAGTGTAGAAAAAGTGTAGTCCAGGAGGACCCAAGCTGTGGAGTCAGACAGCTGTAGAATCATAGAATGGTTTAGGTTGGAAGGGACCTCAAAGATCATCCAGTTCCAACCCCCTGCCATAGGCAGGGACACCTCCCACTAGTACAGGTCACTCAAGGCCTCATCCAACCTGGCCTTGAAGACCTCCAGAGAGCTCATGGAGCACAGACTCACTCACCATGATGACCCAATCACATTGGGTGATTCTGTGCTCCACAACCTCCCGGAGCAACCTGTGCCAGTGTCTCACCACACTCACTGCAAACAACTTCCTCCTAACATCCACTTTCAATCTCCCCTCTGCCACTTCAAACCCATCGCCCCTTGTCTTGTCATTGCAAGACCTTGTCAATAGTCCCTCCCCAGCCTTCCTGGAGCCCCCTTCAGATATTGGAAGGCTACTCTAAGGTCTCCTGGAAGCCTTCTCTTCTCCAGGCTGCACAGCCCCAACTCTCTCAGCCTGTCCTCATAGCAGAGCTGCTGCAGCCCTCTGAGCATCTTTGTGGCCTCCTCTGGACCTGCTCCAACAGTTCCATGTCCTTCCTGTGCTGGGGGTTCCAGAACTCCACACAGGACTCTAGATAGGGTCTGAGGAGAGCAGAGTAAAGGAGGAGAGCGTGGATTACATTTTATTGTAAGCCTTGTCTTCATAACACATGTAGTGTTGAACAGGGGTCAGAATTCATAGAATGGTAAGGTTGGAAGGGACCTCAAGGATCATCAAGGTTCCAACCCCCTGCCATAGGCAGGGACACCTCCCACTAGTACAGGTCACTCAAGGCCTCCTCCAACCTGGCCTTCAACACCTCCAGGGAGGGAGCAGCCACAACCTCCCTGAGCAAGCTGTGCCAGTGTCTCACCACCCTCACTGTAAAAAACTTCTGTCTCCCTTTGCTGGCTGTTAAGTGAGAATAACATTAAATTGAATCTGCTAGCCTGAAGTTGTTAATGAAGGACACAGTTGCTGTGACTGGGTGAACACTCTTCAGGTGATTTCCTTGGTATAGGGAAGTTAGTTACTCTGGATTCTCCTTAAGGAGGGGTGAACACATTACAGATATAACAATGAGCTTTATGTCACTGTGTCAGAAGGTCCTGTCTGTCCCAGCGGTCCATCAAATACTGCATCAGTGCATTCAACAGTGAAGGTTGTAAAAAATGAACGAGTGCAAATAAAATTACTACAGAATGAAATTTATGAACTCAGCCTTCAGTGGCATGCAAATATATTAAAAAAAAAAACCCAAACCTTTTTCACAAACATTTTTTTCTGCAGGCTGTTGTGATCTCTTGGTAGAGATCCTACATCTTCTACACAGCTACCACTATACTAAGTCTGTCAAGCCTTTGTTTTTACTTCATATACACAATCACATTACTTCACAGGGACATACAGCTGAGAAAACAAGAAGCTGATTGCCAAAAAAAAAAAAATAAAAAAAAGCAAAGCTTTAGACTCACCCTCATTGACCTAGAGTTGAAACAGATTATCCCAGACTGGATGCTGTATCTGAAGCCCTAAGTGTTGGAGCAAAAGTGAGCTTCTGCTTTCTGTCCCTAGAAGGGTTCTTGTCAACAGCATTCACCAAGGGGCTAGAAATGACAGCCTGGTGCTAGCAAGAAAGCCTTGTCTTCAGTCTTAGATCACCCAGAGAGGAGGAGGGAAGAGCCAGAATCCTACAGCCTTGGAGAGCTCACCAAGGCTGATCTTTGTTTTGTGCTGCCTTCCTCCCTGTTCAGAGGAAACTGCACATTGCTACTCTAGGATAGATTTCATATACTGGAATTCTTCCCAGAGTTGTCATAGCTTCATAGGATTTTATTTTGGCTCTAGCACCCACATAGAATCATAGAATCATTGAACAGTAAGGTTGGAAGGGACCTCAGGGATCATCCAGTTCCAACCCCCTGCCATAGGCAGGGACACCTCCCACTAGTACATCCAGGGACACCATNCTTCTCTTCTCCAGGCTGCAGAACCCAAACTCTCTCAGCCTGTCCTCACAGGAGAGCTGCTGCAGCCCTCAGCATCTTGGTGGCCTCCTCTGGACCCACTCCAACAGTTCCATGTCCTTCCTGTGCTGGGGGCTCTAGAACTGCACATGCTGCTGCAGAGATCTTCAGGAATAAGAGTTGGAAATGAACAAAAGAACAAAGCAACAGGGTACCCCAGGAGGCTATATACCCCACTGGGATGATTCCCCAAAAGCCAGTCATACAGGGAAATCCCTCTCTTCCTGCCTCCTCTCCCAGTGGTCACCACAAAGCAAGCTAGCCCTTGGCTTGTCTCCAGGACCCATGGCTTTCACAGCGTGCCCTTCTCTTTGCTTTGATAGTGAGAGCTCTCCCTCCTGATGCTCACAAGCCCTAGTGACTTGCCTGTTTCTTCAAGGTCTAAGCAGAACCATGCTGCCCTTCAAGCTTCTCAGTTTGCACTAAAGATTCTTTTGCAATAGTGTCAGCTCATTGGTCAAGAGCCTATGATACTGGTAAGCTCTTCTGAGTGCTCATGAGAGAAGACTGTGCGAACAAATCATCATCTACAAGAGCCCCTGAGTCACTCAAAGCAGCAGCTTCCTAAACTGATCTCAACTATTGCAGCTGTACATAGAGCCCTGTAAATGAATGCTGATTCCCTTCACCCTTCTCCATACCTTCTCTGTGCACTGGTACTTTAGTACTCTTTCAGGCTTAGCCATAAACATTAATTTCCACCCACTGACTTATTACTGGAATGCAGAATGGAGCACTTAACCAGCAACACTGAACAATGAGGACTGAGAACGGCATTTGACACAACCCTAAGGTACCTGCCTGTAAATCTACATAGTAGGCTGTTAAATCTCCATCAACCCTGCAGGTGCAGGGTTAAGGGGCTTCTGCCTGTGCAAAAGACAAAGTACCCAAGAAACCAGAGCATGCACAAACTGGCTGTGGTGGAATAGTATTGGTCTTTCATTTCAGAAAGTTTGGATCTGTTTCTACTCAGGTTGGATTGTGAATTGTCAGCAAAAAAGCTGATCAAGATCAGTTTCTTGCAGCACTGAGGGAGGTTGAGCTGGAAAATTAAGTTTAATTCCAAATCAGATACTAGGTGTAACTCACAGGCCTGATGCTGCAAGTCTTACACCTGTAAACTGCTGTTTGCTTTCAGCAAGAGAAATCCAGCCAGCAGCTCACTAGCTTGGGCCAAAATATCTTTTAGCTAACTACATCCAGACTGAGAGAAAAGGGGAAAGAGAGACATCACAAAACTAACTAATTTTCCACAAGAAAGCAGTAGTAAAAATGAGAAGGTAAGTAAGCCTTGCCCTTGAGGTTACTGAAGAGATACTAACTGAAAGGAAAGGCTCACAGGTTTGGTAATAAATTATGTCACACACTGCAGGCATCAGCCACAGTTACTATGGATGCATCTTCTGAGAGAGACACAAGCAAGAAGAGAGAGCTGGGACACAGAAGGAACAGCAGAGCTTAAAAAAGGGTTGACTGGGATTTTGAAATATCGCTGCCTAAAAACCTCGTTCAGCACAGAGTCAGTAATCCTTGGCATGCCGAAACTCTGGCATGCTCCAAACCCTCCTGGTGGGCTGGGTGCCCCGTTCCACGTCCTCAGAGATAGTCTTGATGTCACTGATGAATGGGGAAATCCTGGACCGAGATTTAAATGTTGTTAAGGAGAGGCTGGTTTTGTTCTTTGTGTTCCATTGCCTGGCAAGCTTCTTGGCATCTTCCTCCTCTTTGATCTTGTCGGCAGCTTCCTGCAGGACGGAGCGGAAGAGCCGAGATACTTCTTGCACTTCTGGGTCATATTCAGCAATGAGTTGCCGGAACCTGAAAGTACAATCAAGGCACAGCTGTGATTAAAACATTTAGTTAGGAATTGCTGCCAAGTCACACTGTTAGGCTTGGGAGTTCCCTGACACCCCCNGGAATAGTTACAGACATAGACAAGTTAAAGGGAATACAGAAACACAATTCCCCTCCCAGAAATCAGAGTACCCAGGAGAGGCTCCCAACCACCCTTCCACCTTCTTTCCACCCTTCTACCTTACCCCAGGGTCTGCCTTACGTGAAAGGTGAGTTTGGAGGATGGACAAGGGGGGTTAGAAGCAGAGTGGTGAGTTGGGTTAGCAAAGAGGCCAGCAGACACAGCAGCTAGAGAGAGCAAGACTCCCTGTGTCTTATCTATGTTTGTGTTCTTGTTCTTATCCATCCCAGCAAGCCTATGAGTGCAGCAGACATCACCAGTGTTTGCTTTTCGCAGCCTACAATCTAATTTTCTCCATTAAAATATTCCAATTAGCCTCAAACCAGCACAGCTCAGAACTTGCACTCTCCTGATAAATGGAACAAGAAGAAGGAGGGGCCGTAAAGATACACTCAAGGTCTCTCAAATCACAAGTAAGCCAGAGAATGTAAGGAAGCCATGAATCACCATTTCTCCCAAGGACAAGAAATAGTAGGAAGCACCAAACAAAGCTACAAGGTGGCAAGCTGGAAACAGAAGGAAGTGCTCTTTCCACATAACTTATTAAATCAGAACTTGCTGCTATCAGTAGATCAAGAAACGATTAGACCAGTTTGTGGAAAGTATTCCCATCACAGCTGATTAGATGTGATTGTTCAAATGCAAATCCTTACTCAAGTAGTCCCTGAACTGCTGCTCACTAGAATCTAAGCATAAATCACAAAATGTTCCACTAGACTTCCTATTTCCAATTGTTGTTCCCCACAGCATTAGCCAGCGGCCACTAGACAGACAACATTCCTCTAAGAGACTTCTTTATTAATATGCTTGTAGTCTCTCAATATTTAAATCTCAGTCAAGTGGTATTTCATCTTCCTATGGATTTCTGCAACATAATGGACAGGCTTAGCTGGTAAAACAGTGATGGGCAGTGCTGTATCTATTTGGACAAGCATGAAATGCTCCAGAGCCTTCTCAGCAAAGAATTCAAAATGTTTTTTTTAACTTTTATTAAGCTAGCTTAGTACCAGGGAAGTGAAGAATTCCCACTGCTTATTTTGCAGGCCAGGAAGATGAGATGGAGAACAGGACAGTGTGTCACTAGCTGGGCCAAGAAGCAAACATACCATTTCAGACACCTTGTTGGGTGATTAGGGTCCCAGCCTGGAGAGAGGGGGGGTCTACTCCCAAGGTTCACACAGTGGTCACAGAGCTACTCTAGTTCCACAGTAGTATGCATTTAGAATGATAGAACGGTAAGGTTGGAAGGGACCTCAAAGATCACCTAGTTCCAAGCCCCTACCATAGGCAGGGACACATCCCACTAGTACAGGTCACTCAAGGCCTCATCCGACCTGGCTATTTAGGAAACATAGCAATAGATATGCAGATCTTAACATAAAAATTACATCTACAAGCAGACACGGAGGCCTAGGACTTTGCTTCCAGGTAATTTGTACACAGTGGAAGCTTGAGTGTATAACCTCTGTGAGCATTTTGATATTTTTCTCCAACAGAACTGGAAGAGGATGGAAAACAGTAAGATTGCATTTAAATAAACATAATACATCAGAAGCTGAGAGAGTAAACTCTTACTTCTCGGGGTTTTTTTATAAGCCCTAGAAACGTAACAAGGAGTTCAGTGCACCTTGGAATTGCATTGCTTATTGGTGAACCAGTGGGCACCCAAGAAAATAAGGACAGAAAGAAAACCAGAAATAAATAAAAAAGGACTCTTTTTTCACATGCCCTGTATACATATACACACACACAGAGGATATGTATATGTGTGTGTATATATACACACATATATATATGTGTGGTGATCAAGGGCACAATGACCTCCTGGAAACCAGTGACAAGTGGCTCCCTCAGGGGTCAGTGCTGGCACCAGTGCTGTTTGACATCTTTGTCAGTGCCATGGACAGCGGAATCAGCGCACCCTCAGCAAGTGTGCAGATGGCACCAAGCTGTGTGGCACAGTCGACTTGCTAGAGGGCAGGGATCCATCCAGAGGGACCTGGACAGGCTGCAGAGGTGTGCCCAGGCCAATCTATTGACATTTGACAAGGCCAGTGTAAGGTCCTGCACCTGGGTAGGCACAATGCCAAGCGCAACTCCAGTTTGGGTGGGGAATGGCTGAGAGCAGCCCTGAGGAAAAGGACCTGGGCGTCTGGGGTGATGAAAAGCTCAAGATGAGGCTGCAGTGTGAGTGCAGCCCAGACAGCAACTGTGTGCTGGGCTGCAGCAAGAGCAGTGTGGGCAGCAGGGCAAGGGAGGGGATTCTGCCCCTTTGCTCTGCTCTCCTCAGACCCCACCTGCAGTCCTGTGTGCAGTTCTGGAGCCCCCAGCACAGGAAGGACATGGAAGTGTTGGAGTGGGTCCAGAGGAGGCCACCAAGATGCTGAGAGGGCTGCAGCAGCTCTGCTGTGAGGACAGGCTGAGAGAGTTGGGGCTCTGCAGCCTGCAGAAGAGAAGGCTTCCAGGAGACCTTAGAGTAGCCTTCCAGGATCTGAAGGGGGCTACAGGAAGGCTGGGGAGGGACTATTGACAAGGTCTTGCAATGCCAGGACAAGGGGCAATGGGTTTGAAGTGGCAGAGGGGAGATTGAAAGTGGATGTTAGGAGGAAGTTGTTTGCAGTGAGGGTGGTGAGACACTGGCACAGGTTGCCCAGGGAGGTTGTGGCTGCTCCCTGCCTGGAGGTGTTCAAGGCCAGGTTGGAGGAGGCCTTGAGTGACCTGTGCTAGTGGGAGGTGTCCCTGATTATGGCAGGGGGTTGGAACTGGATGATCCTTGAGATCCCTTCCAACCTTACCATCCTATGATATATATGTGTGTGTATATATATATACACACACACACATATATGTATGTATGTATTCCACACATATGCCTGTCAATTAAGGCATGGTTGCAACTGAGAACGTGTACTCTTTATGAAGACAGGAGGAGGAAAGAACTTGGTCATTGTTCTGCAAAACTGAATGTGAACAGGCTGCTATAGTAATAGTAGAGAGCAAATAAGAACCAAACATTCTTTCATTGCTTAAAACAAAAGTTCATGTAAAGGGCTTTTTGAGCTTTAAATAAGTGGCTGGAAGCTGTGCATGAACAGTGTGAAAAAGTGAAAAATACAAAGTCCAACAGCACAGACTTAATTAGAAAAGAAACCAAATAAAACTATACAACAATGCTAATGGGAGCTTTCTTAAGAAGGCAATGTTACAGTCAAACCTTGACTCTAAAACAGGATACAGGAGGTGAGAAAAACTCACCTCCTGTATGCAGGATGGTGCAATTGGATTTTGTTGTTCTGGGCAGGGAAATGGACCTTGCAACTCTGTCTTCCTCCTTCTGGAACAGTAACTGTTACTCAGGCAAGAAAAGCTTCACTGGGTGCTCAGGAGCATAAAATACTCGAGGCAGTCTCAGAGAGAAATGGCATTTAGTCACTATTTGCAGGAAATGATGGCATGTTAAACTGACTTAAAGCATTAGACTCCCCTTCTTTCACACACTGGCCCAGTATGCCTTGTGATACAGATTACCAAGATTCAGCTCTCTTAGGCTGGGCTCTAACAATTCTCACTCCTCCTTAACATATATGTAGGAGGGGGGGAAAGGGAAGGGCTGTATCATGACTTCTTTTACTGTACCTGAGTATGACAGGCCCACAGTAAGAGGGATGTATTTTGGTGCACATATCCTCCAGCTGCAGCCTTTCTCCTGGGCTGATGTCATAGCTCTGCTTTGGATAGCTGACCAGCCAGCCGTAGTCCACCCCGGTCTTGATCTTGCGGTACTCATTCTCTCGCTCTCTCTGCTGCTTCTCCGCCTGCTTGGTTTGCCAGTTCAGCTCCATCATTAGAGTTTCAACCACCATTTCCGTGGGGTTCCTCTGGGAAATGCGACTTGGGGGATCATTCCACCTGAACCAGGATGCCAGTGACATAGTGCTCTGTGTGTCTTCATGGGGGGGGGGGAGAAAAGAGAACATCAGCAACACAGCTCAGCCAAGAGTGTGCTCCCCCTCACACCACTTGAGTCTGCTGTTCAGCTGAACATGAACTGGATTAGACACTGAGAAATAATTGGTGCTGACCACCTTAAGAAATCTCACCTATAACAGCCAACTTGTGCAGAGGATGAGACAAAGGGTGAAGAGGCAGCTTCTCCCTTGAGCTTCCAGTCACCAAGTAACTAAAATGCCAGCCACAGTTCTTACATCTCAAGTCAAGTTGTAAGGATAATGTGCTCCCTCCAGACTAGGCTGAGGAAGTCTCCTGCCCACACAGAAGAGCTGGGGCTAGGGCTCACCTATCTCATGGGAGGGCACAACCTTGCAGCAACCCTAGATGCAAAAATTCCATATATGGAGTCAAATGTGGCAGACAGACACATTCCAGCCAACAGGCAATCCTTAGGAAGTGGGCAGGATGGTTGACCTGCTATGGTAAGTTGACCCTGCACGGGCAGCAGGTGCCCACCAAAGCCACTCTCCTCTCTTCAGCTAGACATTAAGGTGAAAAAATGTAACAAAAGACTTGTGGGCAAAGATAAGGACAGGGTAAGACCATTCATCAATTATAGACAAGACAGATTCAACTTGGGGTAATTAGTTTATTACCGATCAAATCAGAGTAGGCTAATGAGAAATAAACCCAAATCTTAAAACCACATTTCCCTCACCATTTTCTTCCTGGGCTCAACTACACTCCATATTTTTCTACCACCTGCTCTGAGCTGCACAGTGGGAGAACAAAAGGAAGTTGGAGTCACTTCATCAAACGCCATCTCTGCTGCTCCTTCCTACTTGCTCCAGCATGGGGGTCCCTCCCATTACAGTTTCCCACAAGCTTCTCCAATGAGTTTTTCCCATGAGGGGTGGTCCTTCATGAACTGTTCCAGAGTGGGGCCCCCTCCACAGGATCACAATTCCTGACAGCAAACCTCCAGCATGGGCTGCTGTCTCCACGGGGCCACAGGTGCTGCTGGGAGCCTGCTCCAGCACAGGCTTCCTGTGGGCTTACAGCCTTCTTCAGGCACATCCATCTGCTCTGCATGAGATCCTCCATGGCATACGGGTGGGTATCTGCTCCGCTGTTAACGTCTATGGGCTGCAGGGGGACAGCCTGCCTCTCTACAGTCTTCACCATGGACTGCAGGGAAATCTCTGCTCCAGCAACTTGCAGCACCACATCTCCTTCACTGATTTTGCTGTCTTGCACTTGGGTACGTTTGCTGCCACTGTACCATTAATGGTAGTACTACCTACCTAAACATGTGAGCTCTAACAGGAGCAATAGCTGCATTCACTACAAGGCTAGGCAGAGTGCTAACCATTGCTTAGCAAATAAGCTGCATGCAGGGGAGGCTACACCATCTTCTACAAGCTGAAGTCCATCGCTGCATACTTTAGACACTACTACCAGCATCGAGCTAACTGAGGTTGGGAAGTAGCAACATTCTAAGGTTTAAACTGTTATTAAGTGAAAGGTTTCTGGTGATAGGGAGTTGCCCACCACTCGGCACAGAACAAAGTGCACCAATCAGCTCAGCAAAAAATGTAATTAACTCCCCATCCAGCCAAGCCCTTCATGTAATCACTTCCAGAGGAACCAGGTTATTAACTATTGTATTTGTATTTAAACACAATGCAACCCAAAGCAGGCACTAGGAACATGTACAGCAGCAAAACAGCATCTGTTTCTTCACACAGCACACCTACGTGCCTTGTTGCTGCCTCCCAGCAGCCCCCAGGGAGAAGGAGTGGCACAAATGATGGCTGCAGCTGGGATTACCAAAAGGCTGCTCCTGGAAGCATCCCAATCAGGGCATGGCATCAAAAGTTAACATAAGGGCAACAGATTAATAAGCTTGGTTCTGCAAGATGTGAGCATATTCTCAGGACTGAGACACAGACATAAAAGGGAGAAAAATATGCTTTTGGTTTAAGAGCCTAGACTCTTTACTGACTGTATAAATCACCAGACACTCATAGCTGCCCAGTAGTCCCATTAGAGCTGGAGGTCATAAGCTCCCAGACTCCCTAGAAAAGCCCTTTCAGCATCTGGCAAAATGTTGTCACCTACACCAGGTAAGAAGGATTCCCAAGCCAGAGGTGGGCCAGAGCCACCCTCATGAAATTCAACAAGGCCAAGTGTAAGGTCATGAACTTGGGTAGGCACAATCCCAAGCACAACTCCAGGCTGGGTGGGGAATGGCTGAGAGCAGCCCTGAGGAAAAGGCCCTGGGGGTCTGGGGTGATGAAAAGCTCAAGATGAGGCTGCAGTGTGAGTGCAACCCAGACAGCAACTGTGTGCTGGGCTGCAGCAAGAGCAGTGTGGGCAGCAGGGCAAGGGAGGGGATTCTGCCCCTTTGCTCTGCTCTCCTCAGACCCCACCTGCAGTCCTGTGTGCAGGACTGGAGCCCCCAGTACAGGAAGGACATGGAAGTGTTGGAGTGGGTGCAGAGGAGGCCACCAAGATGCTGAGAGGGCTGCAGCAGCTCTGCTGTGAGGACAGGCTGAGAGTGTTGGGGCTCTGCAGCCTGGAGAAGAGAAGGCTTCCAGGAGACCTTAGAGTAGCCTTTCAGTATCTGAAGGGGGCCTACAGGAAGGCTGGGGAGGGACTATTGACAAGGTCTTGCAAAGACAGGACAAGGGGCAATGGGTTTGAAGTGGCAGAGGGGAGATTGAAAGTAGATGTTAGGAGGACGTTGTTCGCAGTGAGAGTGGTGAGACACTGGCACAGGTTGCCCAGGGAGGTTGTGGAGCACAGAAGCACAGAATGTGATCAAAGAATCACATTCTGTGCTTCTGTGCTCCACAATCTCCCTGGAGGTGTTCAAGGCCAGGTTGGAGGAGGCCTTGAGTGGCCTGTACTAGTGGGAGGTGTCCCTGCCTATGACAGTAGGTTGGAACTGGATGATCTTTGAGGTCCCTTCCAACCTTACCATTCTATGATTCTACGATGCTTCGTGTGCTTCCATGCCTTTATCACTTCTAGTAAATTAGCCTTGTTCTCTTTCAAAAAATGTTTGTATTACATATATATGTCACACTTTTACAGGTAACAAGGCCAAAAAGATGGATAATCTGTACAACATCCCAAGCTTGAAATTATTTCAGAGTCTAATGCTTGGGCTTTTCTAGAAAGTTTTCTAACCTAGCCACAGGACTAGACTTCTCTAGTTCCACATGCTACCTCTCTCAACAAGCAATACCAGTTTCTTCAGAAAGAAAACACAGAAGGGCTGAAAACTTTGACAAGACACAGATATATGTGCCTGGGTGTTTAAGGCCACTGATGGGAGGCTGTGCCAACCCTGACAGCTTTGCTAGCTGACAGCGCTTAACAGGAAAGATCTCTCTAGTGACAGCTTTTACCCTGGAGTATCAGCCATGATTAGTCCTATGATAGCAGCCATGCTCTACAGCTGTTGGAAAGTAATCCTGCTCCTGTTTCATCCCTGTGCTCTGTAGGAGGGTCAGCAGACAGTCCTTTCATTTGTTTCCATCACCGTGATGACTCCAGCTGACAGCTCTCCAAGCACCACACAGTGCTCTGGCTGCCTGCACTGATGGCTTCAGCTTGGCTATCCCACTAATTGTTCCTGGGTCTTGCACACATTGGCCTCCACTCACCACAACACGTTATTAAGGATGAAGATCCTTAAAACTTGAGACCTTTTCTTTGGTCTCTTCTACTGTGTATTGCATAGGTGAGACCTGCCAGAAAAAGTGAGCAGCATGACAGACAATTGTAAGTTGTGTCTCGTGTTTCTTTTCAGCTTAAGTGACGACAGCACTTTTTGATAAGCTTTTTACAGGCACCTGACCATTTGTGCCTTCATCCAATAAAGGTGAGCAATCCCTTCTGTATTTTGCCATTAAAGGTTTTACTTAATGACACTGACTTCAGCAGCATTAGGGGTAAGGCAGCATCAAGCAGTAACCGTGAGGATAAAGGAGTATCCTGCCAGCTATTCTTACCTCAACAATGGTTTCATTAGAAGAGCAGAAGGGGAGTTTAGTGGTCAGAACTGAGAAGAGAGTAAGGAAATCCAGCCTTCTATTTGACCTGCACTGGCTTTCACATGGTCCTGGGCACTTCTTACTACCTTACAGGTCTCTCTCATTATGAGGAAACCAGTTTTATCTAGCACTAGCCTTGCAGAAGACAATCCAGTCTTAAAATATTTTGGGTCCCCTGTCTGAGTGAGACCTGCTGAACCTGAGCTTTGCCCCTTTGCCAAAGCTGTCATAAAGCACTAATAGACAGCAGATCTGGTCTTGATACATGGATACCACCAACTCTTGAGTAGGGCCTTCACTTGTCTGCCATACATTACTTGAAAACTCTGCTTCCAAATCAAAGGTGTATAAAGTAAAGAGAGCACCTCAACTGCAGTTGCAACAGCCTGTTCTCAAAACCCAAGCGAGAATATCGTGCACACTCACAGCTTGTGCTGCCTGTTCCTAAGGGAGCCTTGTTTCTAGGAGATTATTTCCTTCCCCAGCTACCTGAAAGACCTTCACAATCTACAGTAAATCTGCATTAACGTAGAAGATATTAACATAAAAGATATATAACAAAGAGCTGTGTTGATTAACACCAGACACAAAGCCAGTGTAGAGAACTTAAAGCACAAGTGAAGGAAGAGTCCAACAGCTCTGCTAATGGCTAGGGGTCCCTACAGAAGATAATAGCAGAGTTATTTGCAGAAGCAAAAGGGTGGGTGTAACTCAAATCTGCTTATGAAGCAGAGTAGCATTTTACAGTTTGCTTAGCAGAGCAAATGAGTTCCATCTGCTGAGGAACAGGACTATTTTCATACCAAATTCCAACCACAAAAACATGAGCATACACAGTTTGTATGGCACTGTTACCTAAACATACTGAAGCCAGGAATCTATTATTAGAGGGGCAGTAATGTCACAAACTGGAGTTTCTAATACCATCGTTCATTATTGATACTTAAATCTATACATTATATAAAGACCTCAAAATTCAGATCCAAAAGCACAGTTCAACTGTTGTCAAGTGCACTGCCTTTTTTAATTCATGTGTTGCAGCATAGATCAGACTAAGCACTCTGAAAACGAGATGTGCATCCAGATAGATGACTGATTTCCCTGTGAAAGCAGGAGTCATTTTTTGCATCATAAAGTGAGAATATAATTTCTGTTCAGCACTGACCCTTGCTTACACTGTTTATCAGAAAGACTACTTACCAAAGAACTGCAGAACTATTATACTGGACAATACTATGACCAGTTTTAAAGTTTGCCCTTGTGGCAGGAGCTACTTAAAAATAGACACTGCTTTGAAATTCACCCCTAAAAGAAGAATACTAGGTTTACAGTTTAAAAATGTAAGTCTCTCTTTGTAGAGCTCACATACAGCACAGGCAGCAGCTGGCAGAGCTATGGGGATATCATTGCTTTCCTTCCTGCAGTAGCTGTATGACCCACCTACAGCCCATCCACAGAGAGCAGTCCTCAAAGCAGGGAGGAGTGCTGGCTTGAGTGCAGTTAATTTGGAGATGTGCGGTGCGGTGCGGTGTGTCCTCAGCCACGCTGCCTTCACTTCAACGCTATCTGACCGACCCTAGTGCCAGCACGCCGGGCTTACTGCCCACTGCACTTTGACAGCGGAGCAAGTGTCGTGGGTGTCTAACCTGAGACATCTCCAGCAAGAGCGGCACAACCCCTGCCTTCCTCCTCGTCTGCCTGCTCTTTACGTAACCGCTTTCCCCGTGGTCGTCCCTGCAGGCGGCCCCGCTGTGCTACGCCCCAGCCCAGCAGGCTGTGAGAGCCCCCCGGCTCCCTTCGCCTGCCCAGCCATCCCGCCTCACCTTTGGCGGCAGCGCTGCCGCTGCGTGTGCGGACGGACGGACCCAGAGTGAGCGCAGAGGGCACCAGAACGCAAACGTGTCTCTAAAGCGGCACGGCAGGCTTAAACCCACGCCGGGATAGGGATTAGCGCTGGTGACGAGGGATAACAGCTGGGCTTACAGCAGCGCTTCTGAGCTGTTAGGGCTCGGGCTTGTACCTCTACAAGTCACAGCTGCCAGTCGGAGCTGAGACCTCTCGGCTCAGGTAGACTTCGGTTTAAAAATCCCTCCAAAAACCCGAAAGTTTGGTGAGTTTTTCTACTCTGAAGAAATGCCCCCAAAGCCAGGGGTTCGGACTTTCTACAGTGGCCAGAGTGGGGCCGTTTAATTCCCCTCGCCCCGTGCCTCCAGCTCGCAGCCGCCGCCCACTCCCGCTCTGCTCCGCTGCCCTCAGCGGAATCTCTCGGGCCGCGCAGGGATAACCGCACGGGCGGCGAAACGGTTGGGAAACCCCAACCGGGGATTCCTCTCGGCAAGGGCCGAGAAACAGCGCTCCCCTCCGCTCGGCACCAACTCCGTCCCACCGGCGGCCCCATGGCCACAGCTCCCCGCCCGCCTCCAGCAGCGTCCGCCTCCGCCTTACCGCGGTCACCCGCTCCCGTCCCGCCACCGAAGCTGAAAAGAGCGAGCGGCCGCGGCGGTGCCAAGGCTCCTCAACACCGCCCCTTCGCCGAAGTTAAACGGAGCCGCCGCTGGCCGCCCTGCGCCGCAGCCGCTGTTGCCATAGCTACTGCACTACAAACCGATGGGACGAGCGCCCCCTAGGCATCCGCCCTGCCCAGGGACCGACGCCGGTAGGGGCTTAGCTCTGTAGATTAAATTCGCACTGACGAACGACGGCACACATCTGCTTAATGTATTTATAGCCAAGGGCACACGCGGTTATACGCGCAGCCGTCCGCAAGTCACACAGGTGTCACTAGGTTTGCAGGGGTCGGCACGGGAGCTGGCAGGGCATGCGAGAGATCAGGAGGCTGAGGAGGGACAGCTGTGTGTTGGGATGTGGTCGGCGGCGAGAGCTTCTGGACAGA
>VWYK01019846.1:8996-29139 GCA_013399775.1 Semnornis frantzii | reverse complement strand
CCCTTGCCCTGCTGCCCATACTTAATCTTATGAAGATGGAGCTGTGATTGTGGATATAAGAATTCATAATTCGAGGGAAAATACTTAAAACTGTGCTAAAAGCCAGGCCTATGAAGATGACTCCAGCTATGTTCACAGTAACATCTTGGTTGGCACTTGACCTTATCAGAATTCCCAACACCTGGCATTATTAGGGATGCCTTGGAGGTTCCCTCTAGGATAACAAGTGCTGTCTAATGATGATTTGCTACCTGCTACCGGTTTGCAGGGTGGAACACTTGTCTGATGAAGAAAGACTGACAGAGGTGTGGTTGTTCGGCCTGGAAAAGGCTCCAGCAAGACCTTAGTTTGGCATTACCTAGAGGGAGTCAGTAAAAAAGATAGGGACAGAGTTTTTAACAGGGACTGCTGTGACAGGACAGAGAGTGATGGATTTAAACTGAGAGAGGGAGTTTTAGACATTTGGTACACTGAGATGGTGAGAGACTGTTGCTCAGAGAGGGGCAGAAACCCTAACTGTGGAAATATTTCAGGTCTGGCTGGATGTAGCTCTCAGAAACCTCATCTGGTTGAAATTGTTGTAGATCACTGCAGGGTGGTTGGACTAGATGACCTTTAAAGGTTACTTCAAAGCCAAACCATTCTATGGTTCTACCTGTGAAGGTAATTCCTGCCATCTTTCCACGTCTCCATGTTTCCTCCACGTGCAGATGGAAAAGGAAAGAACAAAAGCAGAAGCTGAGAGTGTAGACCTTGGACTTGCCAGAGGTGTCACACTGATTTTATGTCAGTGCAGCCCCAGTGCTGCTGGCAGAGCTGCTCTTGGTTTCCATCAGCAGTTAAGAAAGGAGAGGAAGGGACTGGCACAGGAGAACTGTTTGGGGGCACACAGGTGGGAGTCAATCTTCATATTTCCATCTGGCTGAGAATCTCTGTCTCTGGCTGCCTCACTGACTGACCTGATTGTTAACCTTGATTTACACGAGGAGGAGAGGGGAGAATTGAATCTTAGAATAGAAAAAGGCTACTGGAGAGGGAGAGAGAATGCAAGGAGGAAAAGCTAACACTGTGGCCTCTGTGATTCTGTCTTTGCAGGTCCCTCAGGCAACATAACCATAAACAGTCTCTTCAAAAAATATGGATATTATGCTCCTTTTTGACAGCTTTTCCCCCCAATTTCCTTCTACCTTTGCGAGTAGCTGAAGAAAATAAATATTTAATGACCTATTTCAATATTTTAATGTAGGTTTCTTGGTTAAAACACCACAAATCTCTCCATGAAAGGCTGACAATAGAATTATGAAGTTAATGAGCATTGTAGCAAGTGAGAATTTGGTTGGAAAGTGCAGGGGGAAGAAAAGAGGCAAGGCTGCAGAACATGGGGGCATATCTTCATCTGGTGGAAATCACTGCCTGATTTCAAGTGATTTTCCAGACCTTAATGGGAAGGAAAAACACAGTTTGCTGGTTTACCCTTTGTCAGTCTTTTCTATAAAAGCACAGCAGTTTCCCTCCTCCATGACTTGGCCAGAACCTGATGCTTTGATCAGGATCCCTGGGAATGCTGTAACAGAGCTGCAGCAGTTAAAGCAAGCTGTTAGCCAGAGAGGCTCAGTGGAGCAAACACAGTTCTCAGCTCAGCTTTCCAGCTCCCAAAGACAAGAATTCCTGCACTTCCCTGGGCACAGGAAGAACAGATGTAGGTGACCTGTTTCCTGTAGGTGACACTCTGTGGGTGCAGCCCACAGTGAGGATTCTCCACTCTTAGTATATGGTGTGTTTGTAGGGTGTCTGTAGACCTGTGCAGCTCCACCACCTCTTTTCCATCTCTCATGCCACCCCAGGACACTGCTGCTTCTCTCTGTACCAAGGTGGATTATTTCTGCTCAGTCAGATGGTAAGTTCTTTCTGTGGCCACATTTTCACTCACCCTGATCTACATGAGGTTTTTCTCTTCCAAAGGACAGGCAGCGCACCCTGTGTACTATCTTGGTGGCACCCCTAGGAAGAGGAGCCAGAATATCACATCACAGGATCACAGGATATTAGGGATTGGAAGGGACCTCCATAGATCATCCAGTCCAACCCCCTTGACAGAGCAGGACCATAAAATTTAGCACAAGTAACACAAGAACACATCTAGAAGGGTCTTGAAAGTCTCCAGAGAAGGAGGCTCTAGAACCTCTCTGGGGAGCCTGTGCCAGTGCTCCACGACCCTTACAGTAAAGAAGTTCTTCCTCGTGTTGAGGTGGAAATTCCTGTGCTGTAGTTTATACTCATCCCTTTTCCTATCCCAGAGCACAACTGAGGAGAGTTTGTCCCCTCCCTCTTGACCCCTCCAGCCCTCAGATATTTATAAACATTGATTAGATCCTCTCCAAGTCTTCTCTTCAGCAGACCAGAAAGCTGCAGGTCCCTCAACCTCTCCTCATAACATCCTTGAACCACTATGGACCTTGTACCACCCTGTGTGTCCTTGCAGAGTGACTGCAACAAATAACACACACTGCTGGTGCTGGGCCAAGGCTACTTCATTAAAGAGCTCTCATCCTGCAGGCAGGAGGTGCATGCATAGAGTGTCAGCCCTGTTCTGCTGAGACGGACGTGGGCTGCAGCCCAGAAAGTGTGGCACTGAGCAGTGTCTGTGCAGAGACAACCTGGGAGTGAAATCTTGGACTGGTAGCTGCAGTGAATATTTTATACTACTCCTGCCCTCCCTTCCCTGCCTGATCTCGGCATCAGTCTCTAGCCAACATAATTCTTTGTGAGTTACTTTCGTTAGCAAAACCTTTCACCCTATGAAGATGTTCTACTTAATTAGTAAAAGTTCAATTTTTTTTGTCACCGACAGAGTCCCATACATCACCATGTCTGGAGAGTCATTAGCTGTAAAATTAATCAGGGTGGAGAGTGGCTGAATAGAGTCAGAGCCCTTTGTGTTCCTTCCCACAGCTCTGCCTCCAACGTGAGAGCTTTCTCAAGAAGGGAAATCCAAAAAAGCATCTCCAAATATCCAGGAGACCAGTTTCCAGGGGGCTAGGACTGGATGATCTCTCAAGGTCCCTTCCAGCCCTTGAGATTCTGTGATTCTAGGGTAGGACTGGAGCTGAGGGCATTTCTAAGCCTGAGGTGGAGAGGAAATCCAGGCAAAAGAGAAGGCAAGGGGCCAGAAGGCTGTCAACCAGTTTCCAGGGGGGTAGGACTAGATGATCTCTTGAGGTCCCTTCCAGCCCTTGAGATTCTGTGATTCTAGGGTAGGACTGGAGCTGAGGGCATTTCTAAGCCTGAAGTGGAGAGGGAATTCAGGCAAAAGAAAAGCCAAGGAGCCAGAAGGCTGTGAACTTCCATCTTTATAAGATCCATGAAGAATTTCACCTGAGGGACTCTGACGGGATGCTGGGTAGAGATTTTCCTTGCCCCCACCTCTGGGAACACATCAAAGACACTCACTGGTTCACTTCTTCATGGGCAAGTCTAGGGCAAAGATGGGCTGTGAAAGAAGAGAAGTTGGGTCAAACAGAAGGATTTTGCCACATAGCATAGCCTGAGCACTCTCTGCTACATTGTAAGGAAATCCAGGCCTACAGAAGAAGTTCAAATGAGTAGATGCCTGAGTTTGTAACCCAACCTGTTCCTGTGGTGCATCAAAGATTCACAACCTGGTGCTGTGCTCTCTGGCAGGTGATCTGCTTGGGTGTTTCTGGCAGCCCCACTTAGAATAATAGAATGGTTTAGGTTGGAAGGGACCTCAAAGCTCAGCCAGTTCCTGCCATAGGCAGGGACACCTCCCACTAGAACAGGTCACTCAAGGCCTCGTCCAGCCTGGTCCTGAACACCTCCAGGGAAGTTGTGGAGTACAGAATCACCCAATGTGCACAATTCTGTGCTCCACAATCTCCCTGGGCAACCTGTGCCAGTGTCTCACCACCCTCACTGCAAAGAGCTTCTACCTAACATCCAGTTTAAATCTTCCCTCTGCCAGTTTAAACTCATTCCTCCTTCTCCTGTCATTACAAGACCTTGTCAATAGTCCCTCCACAGCCTTCCTGTAGCCCCCTTCAGATCCTGGAAGGCCACTCTAAGGTCTCCTGGAAGCCTTCTCTTCAGCAGGCTGCAGAACCCCAACTCTCTCAGCCTGTCCTCACAGCAGAGCTGCTGCAGCCCTCTGAGCATCTTCACGGCCTCCTCTGGACTCACTCCAACAGTTCAGTATCCTTCCTGTGCTGGGGGCTCCAGAACTGTACACTCTAATTTATAACCACTTTAGCATTCTTCAGGACTTGATGTGTGGTAGGAATGAAACCAAGGTCCCTTTGCTCCCTGCATTGCACTACTTTGTCTACTGCAACCCATCATGGTTCAACATTAGACTCTTTCCCAAGTCTTTACTTCTTTTGCATTATCTGCAGCTGCGTGGAGGTGAGAAATGTTGCACAAAGTTGTGTGGATGCTTTGCAGGAATCTTTGGGCAGCTACATTAGCTTAAGAATCTTTTTTAGAAGAATAAGAGCCCTCTGTGCTGTTCCTGTCTCCTGAACAGAGCACACTGTCAGTCTCACACCACCTTTTCCTTCTCTGTTTTTTCTTCACACTATGAAAGATGTTGGCAGAGAATCATGATGAAAAACACTGATATGCTAAAGTGACTTGCTGGTTGTAGCAGTAGCAGCAGTGTCAGTGTAGGAGACCTTACCAATTGATTGGTAGCAAAGAGAAATGAACAGGTGACTGCAAGCAAGTTGGTAGTGCTTATAATTTGGTATAACTGATCACAGGACCTCAGCAAAAGTGAACTCCTCATGGTACAGAATCACAGAATGATAGAAGTTGAAAGGGACCTCTGGAGATGATCTGCTCCAAGCACCCTGCCAGAGCAGGTTCACCTAGAGCAGGTTGCACAGGATACTTCATTTTGGTACAGAACAAAACCACACAGTGTGGGGAGAAGGAAATACTTTGCCTCCACAAAAATGTATCTTCCCAGTATGTAATTTTCCTCCTCAGAAAGCAGCCATGCTGGGAACTACTCACCTGAGCTGCTGCACTCCCTCCAGGACTCACCATTTTTCTGCTACCTCTATTAATGTTCTTCACATTGTAGTATTCTGGAGACTTCTTTGACTAAGAAGTGTCTCAAGGCCTCTAGCTCTGTTCTCACACTCCTGTCGAGTGCAGTTAAGTGAGTGTCTTAACAAATGGGAAGTGATTTCTCTGCCACATCCCTTCTGGGTATGAGTCCCACCCAGCCAGAATCGCGAACGCCAAGGCCTTGTCCCTCAGAACGAAGCATGTGTGTCTCAGCAAACAATTTTGTCCTTCATGTCTGATTGATTTATAAAGCTTGCTTTCAGAGTGCTTGTGAAGGGACAAAGTAGCAAAAAGTGGAGCCTCATCCCTCCAAACTCAATATGATTGCCTGCAGCAGGACATCCCTTAGGCAACCTGTCTCTCTGCAGAGCTGCAGAGCCTGCCTTGGTGCTTCCCTGGGCAAAGCAAGGGAGTAAACCAAATATTTAATATTCAACCAAACAGATTTAGGATTCATTGTGAAAGTAAAAAGAAAGGAAAATTTCTCCTAGGCTCAATTGAAAAGTTTTGTTTTCCATCAAGAATAAAAACTCTTTGGGAATGCTTAGACAAATACAATTTGGATAACAGAAATCTCTGTTTTCTCCTGAAGAGAGTCTTCATTTCTAAAATGTCAGAATGGGATATTATCTCTCTTATTGTCTCTTGTGTCCAGATTAGCTATTTGAGAGAGTCAAATCAAATTTGTGAAAAGCTTCCTGCGCCCTGAAATTGCATTTTCAGCAAACACAAAGAAAAAAAAAAATTGACCTCTACCATTATACCCAGCTAGAGTTATCAAGATTTGTCTCAGGCTTTTCCTAAGCACATTTCCCACTTAAGCTTTTATGAGCAAGTACTGGAAAGCTCAGCTTCCAAACACTGTGGACTTTGATCACCCCATGATGGCTTGACAGTGTCTGTGGTATACAGGACACTAATGGGTGGGCTGTTGGCACGTTGGTAACATCACATGTACAGGCAGAAGGATGCTCTAATCCAACATCAAGATCCCATCTTGGAAGTACTTAACAGATGGACCATTAGCATTTTACACATGGCGTGGATCATCACTCCTGATCTAGGCAGAAGAATGAAATGGTATTGATTCAGGCTTGTGGCCAGGTAAAGACACCAGCAGGTTGTTTGCTCACTGCTTAATGATCAGTAAATGAACTAATTTATAGATAAGATTAGTGTGATCTATAGGACAGAGAGCAGGAATAGAAAGCAGTACCCTGAACTACATGAACCAGGGACTGGATTAGGATTTAAGAGACCAAAAAACCACCCCAAGAAGCCAACCAAACCAGTACGCTGAACTACATGAACCAGGGACTGGATTAGGATTTAAGGAACAATAAAAGAACATAAACAAGAAGCCAACCAAAGCAATACTCTGAACTGCATGAACCAGAGACTGGATTAGGATTTAAGAGACAAAAAAAAACCCTAAGAAGCCAACCAAACCAATACCCTGAACTACATGAACCAGGGACTGGATTAGGATTTAAGGGACAAAAAAAGAAAACAAACCCAAGAAGCCAACCAAACCAATACTCTGAACTACATGAACCAGGGACTNACCAAACCAATACTCTGAACTACATGAACCAGGGACTGGATTAGGATTTAAGAGACAAAAAAAAAACCCAAGAAGCCAACCAAACCAGTACTCTGAACTACATGAACCAGGGACTGGATTAGGATTTAAGGGGCCAAAAAAGAAACACCAAGAAACCAACAAAAAAACCCCAACCAATCAAACCAAACAAAAACCAAACACCAAAAAGCAAACCAAAGCAAAACCAAACACCCAAACCAAAGCAAAACCAAACACCCAAACCAAAGCAAAACCAAACACCCAAACCAAAGCAAAACCAAACACCCAAACCAAAGCAAAACCAAACAGCAAAACCCAAACCAAAACAGACACCACAAGTGAAGGACAAGATGTAAGTTGGTCTGTATCCTAGTGCAGTGAGAAAAAGAAGAGTTCTTCTCTCAAGAACTCTTTTGTCTGGACTTCTGCTGCTTTGCACTGAATTCTCATGAGCATAAAGGCACAACTCCATGCTGCCAGTTTGAGGTTGGATAGGTGGAGAGAAGGTTCAGCTACAGAGCTGTAATTTGCTTCCCCTCTGTTCCCATATATCCCCCCAACTTTCACTAATCTGCAACACCAGCGATTGCAGCTCTCTCCTAGAGGTGTTCTGTTGCCACCTGAGGTAGTCACAAATTTTCTCCCCTGTGAACCAAAATCCTTCATTTGCTTGATATTTACATGGGGAGCTGAAGAGAACATACTGAAAATGACTACATCTCAGTGAAAAAAAAGGAAAAAAGAAAGAAAAAAAGGCTTAATTTGATATACAAACATACACAAAACAGAGTAAAATGCTCTGCAGATTCTCTTCCTTTCGTGAGCAGGGAAAACTTTCAGTGTATTGCTCTAAGTCAATAACAGAAGAGTTTGAGGGGGTTAAAAGTCAGTCTGAAGACACATTTCCAGCCCCCTTTTTATAACTGTAGCCTCTGACTTCAGGTAAACCCTCTCCTGCTCTTGGCTTTTCATTTCCAATCTCACCTGTTTCCTGCTGAGTAAGCATTTTAATAGAGGAATGATCTCTTTGGTCACAGGCCCATGGTGCAAAGCACAAAGCAGCCTTGATCTCAAGAGAAGTAGAAGTGTGCTGATATAATACCAGTAAGGAAAGCAGAGGATCTCCATCTTCTTTTCTGTCTGAAGCTGAGAGAGGAGTGAGCTGGTGTCCATAAGAGGCTTGAAAAACAAATCACTTCTGTGTTTGTCGAGTGCTGAACTTCACACACTACAAAACAGGCAGCTGAATATGAAAACCCCTGCTCAGCTAATTAAGATTCAAGACAGGAGGTGAAATGGGTGCTAGCAAAACTTCTCCAGGAAAGCTAGAATAACTCAACCAGTTAATAAACTCTATTAAGCCAAGGAAATGTCAGCAGAGGATGGTTTCTGCAAGAGAAGTCTCCCTTCCCTCCGTCTCAGAGCTCTGCATCCTGCAGACATCACAAAGAAGGGAATCAGGTTTTGCCAAGTGTTTTCCAACTTCATTACAACATCTGCCCCAGGCACAGCATACTCAGACAATTTGATCCAATTTGTTATCAAGATGCATTAGACCTCTCCATAGTCTCTTTAGTCTCCCAAGTTGCAGGATGAAAAACCTCTAAGTGCAATACTAGAGCAAAAATGGCTCCAAGGCACCCAGGTTAGGATGAATGTGCTTTAAAAGCATCTGTTAACTCTCTATCTCTTTTCAGCAATAAAAATTGCTTCACACACTGTCTGCAATCCCCATTTGTAGGGCTTCTGTGCTTTGGATGGCAAGAAGGAAGCCTGCAGCATGCAGAGGGGAAGGTGGTGCCTTGCACTGTGCATAGCACATTTTGTAGTAACTCATTAATTCGATGGTCTTTTCAGACCTCTCCCTACAGCATGATGTCTGTGCAAGAGTCTGGGCCTGCAGTTGTTAAAGCACCTCCCATCTACTGTCGCTCACAAAACACAGACCAGTGCTCCTGGGAGGATTTGCTTGTGGTGCCTTGACCACAGAAGGCTTGCCAAATGCATCCCTACCTGATGGGCTGCCTCCTCATCCCACCTTTAGTTTTCCAGCTGGATCTGCACACTTTGTGGTCACTGAGGTTTCTCAGTGACTAGGAGAGCCCAGCTGCCCAGCAGCTCTCCATCTCAGTTTGGCCAGTTGAGTGACACAGGCATGGATTGCAACTGGAATGTTGGTGGTGATGTACAGTTGTAATCCTCCAGGGATAAATGTGACACATCCAGCACACAGGGAGATGTGAGGAAGCAAAACAACCACCATGAATGGGTGGTGTGCCCCCCCTAGGTCCCTTCAGCAAGGAAACAGTTCACTGCATCAGCCCCACTAAGGCTCATTGCAGACTCACCCTTTCCTGCTCCAAATATTTTCACTTGTCATTTGTTCCTGGTTCCCTGTTCCATATAAAAGCTCCCCAAAGGCTCAAACATTCTTTTAGGATTTTCCTATTCCTGCTTGTCTTGCAAAACCAAAAAGAAATAAATAAACTCCATCTTAATTATACACAAACACATGAGCAGCACGAAGGAGCCATTAACACAATCAGCAAAAAAACACTAATTCCAACCACCTTTCCTAGGGCCCTTTGGGGCATCTGGTGTTGAAACAGCCACTGCCAAGTGGGGCTGCCTCTCCAAACTATCTCTCCTTTCATTCTCCCACCATCCCTTTTCAACACCTGCACTGCCTGACCACCCTCCATCATGACTTGCCCTGGCATCCCAAGGTGGCCTTAGGTCTCAAGGCCAACAGAAGTCCTCACTCTCCTTCTGCCTCTCCCTGGACTCCCTCTGCACCTTTGCTGCAGATGCAGGATGCTCTGGGTGGAATGGGCACCTCCTGCCAGTTGGGAGGTGGAGGGAGCAGGCTGGATATGGTGGGGCTTGAACTGTTGCCATTGGAGATGGCAACAGATGCTGCCTGGTGGAGGCTGTGCTGCCTAATTCAGAGCTTTGTGGTTTGAGACAGAATCCCAATTATTTCCAATTAGGAGATTGTAGTGACAGCTGCTCTGAACAGGGCTTTCTCTTGTGGCTCAGAAGCCTGCCTCCACTTTCAGCTGGGCTTGGATACCTGCATTTCAAGTATGGAGCTCACAGCCTTTTTTTTTTTCTCTTCCTAATAACCTTTATTTCTTCCACTTCTTGCTAAGAAATTCTTCCTCTCTCCCACACAACACCACCTCTCATGAGGAATTTGGCAGTGGATGCATCCTTATCTCTCCCTTACCAAAATCCCTTCATTTTCTCCTTTCTCTATGCAGGACTTAATTTTCCTGTTGTGCTGCCCAGCTCCCTGTTTTCCCAGTTTCCCCATTGCTTCTGCCTGCTCTGTGATGTATGAGCCTTGTCAGGCAGTTTTGGCCTGACCCAGCCAACCAAAATCAGAGGAAAACCTGGTTTCATTTTGCCTGGGGAGAATTCATCACAGAAGGTGTCTCATTTAGGGAAATTAAGGATGAAAGAAAGGAAGAGCTAGAAATTTATTTTGGTTTAATGTTAAAAATATATCTATCAAGTGCTGTGTTAAAGACTGATATTTTCTTTCCACTTTCCTTTTTCTCTTGTCCAACCATATCATGCAGTTCAGAGCCAGCATTTAAGAGGAAAGGGCATAGAGCACTTCACTAAGTGGAAAATGCTGGCTGGGGTAAAGGAATGAATGGGACAAGAAGGAGATGCTGAAAAGAGGGCATGTTTTCTCTCCATGTTGTCTCATAACTACTCATCAAAGGCAAATCTAATCCTAAAAAAATACAAACTAGACAAATCCTTTGGAAGGAGAAAGGGGAATTTGCAGGTGCTGGCTTTATTTACGATTCAGCTAAATCCTTGTTTGTTTAGACACTGAGTCTGTTGAATCACAGCAGGGCTAAGTAAACCTCAACAAACCCTGAAGAGTGCAATGCTGCCTCTTGGAAAGTCTCTTCCAGAAACAGTAGCTCAGATCTTGCTGCTTCCTCCCTCCCCAAGCAGAGAAACAGTGATCTCCTTAGCTCCTTTTTCTATCTCCCTGTCCAAGATGCAGTGGGAAGTTCATGGTTTCTCAAAGGAGGATTTCCAGAAGGTGCTTTCTCTTGCAAGAGAAGAGGTCATCTGAGCAGACCAAATCCATCCTGCTTTGTGCTGTGAAACGCCAGCAGCTGTCGAGCAGCTTCAGGGCTACCGTAGGAGAGATCTGCAATAAGAATTTCTTTCTTCACTGTAGTAAACCCACAGCTGAAGGGAGTCCAGTACCTCACTGAAGAATTGTCCTCTAAATGTGCTTACAACACGGGGAAGCTGGAGACACTACCCAAAACTGAGAAGGTGATACCAAGGCTAGCCCACATTCTACCTAATGCAGGTGATGTAGTCAGTGGTGCTGGGATGGGCAAGCAGAGGCACAAAACCCTCTGCTGGAGTCAAATTCACTGGCAATACGAAAAACTTTGACAGCAGGTTTTGACCCAGAGTGTTTTTCTTAATCCTTTACACTTAATACATGGCCACAGTCTTCCTCCTGATTTCCACTGAACATGAGATCCAAGAGGAAAGTGTTCAGCCCAGGAGATTTTTCAGTGGGTTGCCAAGCACTGAAACAATGTGGTAGTGTCTATTAATCCATGTGGAGCACTTAGATGCTACAGAAGATAAGTGCCTTGTAAATACAAACAAATAGATTGGATTAGACCTTGACATTGGTTCATGCAAAAAGTATTTTTTTTTTCCTGTGCAAAAATAGTAACATTGTAGAGAAATAGCTCTTATTTGAAACCTTGGGCTAGAGCTTCCATAATTGATATTGTTGGAGGAAAGAGGAAGCTAATGCAGAAGAGCTGCTGTAACTGCCCTTTTGTCATTGACTAATTCTTCCAGCAACTACCCAGCTCCTATTTAGGCCTCAAAGCAAGTGGCCACATTTTTCAAGAGAGCACAGCTCAATGAGCACTGAGTCCTTTCAAATCTCTTCTTGTGAGTGCTGTAATGGTAGAGAAGAGGGAAAGAAAGTGCTTTTGAAAACCTGCCTTTCTCTTTCACATCCTGACTGCTTGGAAATCTGGACCAGAGAACTGCCAACTAAGGAATTAATACATACATGGAGTCCTGTGTGCAGTTCTGGAGCCCCCAGCACAGCAAGGACATGGAACTCTTGGAGTGGGTCCAGAGGAGGCCATGAAGATACTCAGAGGGCTGCAGCATCTCTGCTGTGAGGACAGGCTGAGAGAGTTGGGGCTCTGCAGCCTGGAGAAGGCTTCCAGGAGACCTTAGAGTAGCCTTCCAGGATCTGAAGGGGGCTTCAGGAAGGCTGGGGAGGGACTATTGACAAGGTCTTGTAATGCCAGGACAAGAGGCAATGAGTTTAAACTAGCAGAGGGGAGATTGAAAGTTGATGTTAGGAGGAAGTTGTTTGCAGAGAGGGTGGTGAGACACTGGCACAGGTTGCCCAGGGAGGTTGTGGAGCACAGAATCACCGAATGTGATCTAGAATTCTATGATTCTGTATCCCTGATGGACAGATCCTCTTCAACAATTCCAAAGACAGTGAGAGAAGAAGGATGTGGAATTCTTAAAAATCACAGTATGTTAGGGGCTGTAAGGGACCTCTGGAGGTGATTTATTCCAACTCCCTGTCACAGCAGGTTCGCTTAGAGCAGGCTGCACAGGAAAATGTTCAGGCAGGTTGTGAATGGCAACTCCACCACCACTCTGTGCAGCCTGCTCTACCATGCTCAAAGCAAAGAAGTTCCTCATCCTGTTTAGATGGAACTATCCTATGTTCATATTTGTGTCTATCTAACTGTCCTATGTGTCAGGTTCTGTAAAAGCACCAAACATCNTCTTCTGGAAACCTTCTCTTCTGCAGGCTGCAGAGCCCCAACTCTCTCAGCCTGTCCTCATAGGAGAGCTGCTGCAGCCCTCTGAGCATCTTTGTGGCCTCTTCTAGACCCACTCCAACACTTCTATGTCCTTCCTGTGCTGGGGGCATCAGAACTGTTTGAAGCCCCAAGTCCCTCAACCTCTCTTCATAAGGCAGATGTTCTGTTCCCCTAATTATCTTTGTAGCTCTTTGCTGTAAGCGTCTCAAGCAGTTCCTGTCCCTTTTGAACTGGGAAGCCCAGATTACCTCTTTTCTTCCATATGATTCGAAACAATGCTCAAAACAAGCTGTTCCATCATCTTTCCAAGGATGGAGCTGAGGCTGACTGCTCTGTAGTTTCCTGGGTCTTCCTCCTTGTCCTTTTTGAAGACTGAAGTGACATTTGCTTTCCCCCAGTCCTCAAGCACCTCAAGCCTGTTCTCCAGAACCTTCCTGTTATTACTAGCTCAACGAGGGCTGATCATGAGGTTATCTCATTGGTACCTGTTCCAGCCTCTTCAAATACAAGATGTCAGAACATGGAAGGTTCCTCCAATGATGTAGATCACAAAATCACAGAATAGTAGGGGCTAGAAGTGACCTTTGAAGATCATCAAGTCCAATGTCATTGATTATCATTTCTGTGTTACTCATCTCAGATATACCACAAATGAGGATAGAATCTGGGTCTTAATCTAACCACACAAAAAGAAAAGATAGAAAAGCAAAAAATAAACATCTGAGTGACCCAGGAAATCCTGAAACAAACAAGAGTTCTGTTCCTCAAACAAGTTACAATTCACTAACAGCTTTACTCCCCCAGCACCGCTTGTTCCCGTTGCATTAGGTACAAAACCCAAGTGCTTAAAAGCCAGGAGATAAATAATTAAGAACATCATGCATCTTTTATTGCCTACATAAAACATGTAAAGGGTGAAATCCTGACCCATTCGAAGGCAATGTCAAAGTTCTTCTTGACTTTAGATGAACTTGGACTTTGCCCAAATTGCTCTGTCAAATACAATGCAATGCGCAGCGTGGGACAGCTCCACAGGCTTCATTCTGGCCCAGGAGAGAGTTTTCCATGGTCACTTCTGGAATTCAAACAGAAGACAAAACCTTTTTAAAAAATATGAAGCACACCTACAAACTGAAGAACAATGCTGTGGTTTATTTTATTTTTTTAATACAAAAATGGTCACCTATTCACCTACTGATAGATAGCAGCTGAAGATGAGGCAGCAGTGTGCCCAGGTGGGCAGGAAAGCCAATGGCATCCTGGCCTGGATCAGGAGCAGTGTGGCCAGCAGGAGCAATGAGGTTATTCTGCCCCTATGCTCAGCACTGCTCAGGCCACACCTTGAGTGCTGTGTCCAGTTCTGGGGCCCTCCATTGAAGAGAGATGTTGAGGTGCTGGAAGGTGTCCAGAGAAGGGCAGCAAGGTTGGGGAGGGGCCTGGAGCCTCACAGCCCTGTGAGGAGAGGCTGAGGGATCTGGGGGTGTGCAGCCTGCAGAAGAGGAGGTTCAGGGCAGACCTCATTGCTGTCTACAGCTACCTGAAGGGAGGTTGTAGTCAGGTGGGGGGCAGGCTCTTGTCTCAGGCAGTCAGCAACAGAACAAGGGGACACAGTCTCAAGTTGTGCCAGGGCAGGTCCAGGCTGGATATTAGGAGGAAGCTCTTGCCAGAGAGAGTGATTGGCATTGGAATGGGCTGCCCAGGGAGGTGGTGGAGTCACTGTCCCTGGAGGCGTTCAAGCCTGGATGGGGCACTTAGTGCCATGGTCTGGTCGATTGGGTAGGGCTGGGTGATAGGTTGGACTGGATGAGCTTGGAGGTCTCTTCCAACCTGGTTGATTCTACAATTCTATGATTCTACTCCAAAAGCAATAGTAATGGTGCCTGGCAACACTTTGGCTACCTTATCATATTTGTCCTTGATGAATAGCCCTTGAAAGAAAATATTTGTACACAAATAAAATTATCATCTAAAGGAGGAGAAACAAAGTACCAAAAAAAAGCAAACAATCCACAGGTTGAGCAGGAGGCTGCCAAACTAAAAAGTGCACTACTTTGTACTCCACTTAAAAACAGATATTTACCATGTGGGCAGTATAGGCTTTCTGGAGTCCTTAATCTTTCATTTCCTTGCTTTTAAGTGTTAGGGTTTTGCAAATGATGTGATAAGTAAGTACATTGTTGTCACTTAGCAACCTTAACTGGTTTCTGAAGTGAGTTGTTTGTTTCTCTAATAAATGAGACACTCAGACACCATGGTGATGAGCAGAGGAGACCTTGTGTGCTTAGGCAGGGTGCTACCCTGATAAATGTGATCTTGCTCAGAGGTGTAAGGCCCTGGAGGCAGAGGAGTAGCTCTTCACTCTTGCCCACAGTACAGAATCGTGGTCACTGGCTGTGTTTGTGCTGCCTGACAAAGAGCATCTGCAAGCTATTGTGAAGACAAGGTTCATTGTTCTTTCAGGCATAAAACCTCCATCCTTGGTCTAAGCTGTGGCTTGAGGCCACCTATGCAGTGTTCAAGATTCTAGTTGTCCATGTATGCCCTTGATGGGTTGGCAGGCAGCTCTCAGATGCTTTCCTTGCTGTCACCAGCCTTCAGAGTGAAACTTTACTCTTTGTATCTAGCTCCACACTCCAAAAAACATCTTTTTATCTGCAGGCAGTCCTGCTAGAACAGCACTGGGCCTTCTCTTGTCCCCTAATTACTCCTTTATGCACTTCTGATGTAACACAGCTATAAAGCCAGCTTAACCAGCTGGTAGAAGATTGCTGGCCTCTGGGAAGCCTGCTGTGATAAAGAACCTCCAGTATGGTTCCTGCAGATGGGAACTGATGCAAAACCTTGAGGGCTGTGTCTGGGGAAAAAAAGAACAAGACAAATAGCACAGCTGAGGTAGAACTGCCTCCCTCAGATCTGAGCTTCTGCTTTCTGGGAGTAAATATCGCATGAAGATTAATAACAAATGGCAAAACAGATTTGAAACAGCTCTTTTCCATCCTAACTCTGCATTCATTATAGAAGATTCCAGTAAATTCCTGGACACAGTTGATCCTGCTTGAGCTCACCTGACTGTTTTCCAATTCTTTCCTCCCCTCACTCCTCTGCTCTATTTCCTGACTTCACTCGCAAGGTATTTGCGTTGCTGCTGCTGCCTCTGGAGTTTAAATTAGTCTTTTAAAGAAGGCTGAACTACATGAACTTTCTTTTGGTTTTAGAAATCACATCCATATTCATAATCCACTAATCATGTCTGATAAATCAGGACTCATTGAGAAATGCACTAACCCTTCACGTTGCTTCACTTTTTAATCTTGTAGGAAAAGCAATCATCTATGCAGTGCACTCAGAGGGGTTGGGCTGGGCTGTCTTAGGTGTCTCATT
Source organism: Semnornis frantzii (assembly GCA_013399775.1). Lineage (NCBI taxonomy): Eukaryota > Metazoa > Chordata > Aves > Piciformes > Ramphastidae > Semnornis > Semnornis frantzii. The sequence goes on along the minus strand of VWYK01019846.1, from coordinate 13,230 downwards.
GAGTCAGCTTCCTTGTTTGTACAATGCAGCTTGTGCTTCTGAATCTAAGCTACCATCTAACAACATAATTAAGCCTTCAGCACTTCAGTAGCAAGAGGAATCTTCACAGCGTGAATCAAACACCATCTTCTCAGTGGTATTGGCCTGAGTCTGCAACTCATCTGAAAGAGCAGCTCTGAGCTTTCTCCTTGCTCCAGTGGTGTAACCACACTCATCTTCTTTTTGCAAGTCAGCAGTGCTAAGCATTTCACCTGCAGTCAAGGAATAATCAGAGAGAACTGCTTATGAGGATCAGTAGGGTCTGTCATTGTGACTCTGTGTACTGGGGAAGAAAGAGAAGAAAGTTGGTTTGGGATGACTTCTCACCTACCAACCCACCAGTCAGAAACCTAGAGAAGTTTCATGACTCTGGAAAGCAAGATGTGACACTGAAAGCTAAAAGTCCCTGAGGAAACTTGGATTTGCCATTCCAGCTATAGTATATATATGTGGTGATAGAGCCCTGGAACAGGCTGCCCAGGGGGATTGTGGAGTTTTGTTCTCTGCAGATACTCAAAGCCTGCCTGAATGCATTACTGTGTGATGTGGTACAGGTGATCCTGCTCTGGCAAGGGGGTTGGGCTGGATGATCTTTTGAGGTCCCTTCCAACCCCTGACATTCTGTGATTGTGTCATTGTGCAGTAACTTGTTAGTTCACAGTAACTTATCCACCAACTGTCACCTGGGCAGTGTACACCTCACTACTTACACATGAGCATGGGCATTTGTGTGCTTTCTAACTGCTTGCAAAACAGGATTTTTGACAACACCCAACAAGTGTAAGACTGATAATGTCATTATTTCCCCCCTCCCATTAGTCCACTCATCCTGACCACTGCCTTACAGAATGAATTGTCATGTGAGCCCAGATCCTATGATCTACTCTTTCTGCTTCCCTTACTGCCTGCTCCGAGATTATCCCTTCTTCATCACCACCACATAGCAGCTGCACTGAGACAAGAGACAAGCAGCCTGCAGTGAGGGAAGAATAGTGACCATCTGAAGAACTGTGGACCATGGACCACCTCCTGTGCGTGGTGCAAAGGTGCCTGGACTCGCTCTGCTTTTCCCACAGCCCCAAGTTTTGGTCCCCCATGCTTTACCAAAGAAATAGAGCTGTTATTTGCTGAAGTGGATTCTAAGCCTGCCACACTTAATAATTCAGTGGTGAACTTTAGAGCTGAGCGCAGGTTGAAAAATAACTTGCTTTAGTAAGTACAAAATCTCCATTTTTGCTGCCTTTGCTTCTGCCTCCCCTCACCCGTGGCCCTGGCAGCTCCCTGCCATCCAAACACTCACTGTTATTATGTGGAGGAGCAAAAGAGAAAGGTGGATGGGGCGGGGGGAGGGTGGTGGTGAAATTCATTTCCTCTCCGTGGGATGTTTATTGTTTTTTTCTGCTCTCAGCAGTCCAAGGTCTCTGTCATTTTATGTGATGTTTTATAAGGGGAGCCGTTCTCGGAGGCACCAATGAGTTCATCTGCAGAGACGCATGGAGCCTGGAGATTCAAATTTATACCTCCCTGACGCCGCTGTAATTGGGACTCCCAGGAGAGGAAACCCTGACAAGTGACACAAATAAACCCTGCCAGACCCCTTTCAAGACCTGTAGCAGCAGTAACCTCGGGAGGGTTCCCATGATCAAATTACCCTTAAATAAATGCTTCTGCAGTAACTAAGGATGTAACTGCTGAAGGTCAGCAAGGTGCTTGCCAAGGTTTATTTCCCATCCCCTACTCCCATTCAAAGACCATGAGCTGCAACCCTGGCCAAATGGAGCTGGGAGAAGCTGCAAACCTAATTAAAACTCGTTGCTGCAATTGTCTAGGAATACATTTCTTTAGGCCATCCCTACCCCTGTAGCTATTCAGGCATAATTACACCAGCTCTGTTCCTTTGAATGTAAATGAAGAATACCAAGTGCACACATTTTCTCTCCTGTGAGCTGAAATTTGGCAATGCCTCTGACATTTGTTTGGGAAGCTGATGAAAACATTTTGAAGATGTCTGCATCTCAGTGGAAAAGAGAAGGTTCAGAGAGATCCATAGATACGGATATACAGATGTGCTTGGAGATGCACAGAAAGGATTCCTTTTGCTTCCTTTCTCCCACCTTTTTGCAGTCAATGCCCCTTTTTTTTGGTGGGGTTGCTGCAGTGCATTAATGACATCAAATCATGACAGCCAAAGCAACACTGATCTTTCAACTCAGACTGTGCCTCAGGAAAACTTATCTGCTGTCCCCACTGTGATGTCAGCCTGTGTGACTCTGGGTCAACTTCTTCAACTTCTTGTTCTTGGGTTTGTATTTATTTTTCACTTTTTCCTGATAGGATTGGAAGTGTTTATGGGACACAAACTATAGCATAAATATAGGTTATTTTCATTAAGGAGGAAAGAGAGTAACTACTGAGGTAAGCATGGAGGAGATGTGTTTCAAGTGCTGCACTGCTTTAACTGTTGGTTGAAAGAAGAAAAGACACCGTAACTGACTCACAAACTGCTCTATATTGGCCTTGAACAAAACATAATCAGCTCCTTCTGATGAAAATACTGAGACAAACAGGAATTAGAGGTGGAATACAAAAATCATAGAATCATAGGATGGTNCCTTGTCAATAGTCCCTCCCCAGCCTTCCTGTAGCCCCCTTCAGATCCTGGAAGGCTACTCTAAGGTGTCCTGGAAACCTTCTCTTCTTCAGGCTGCAGAGCCTCAACTCTCTCAGCCTGTCCTCATAGCAGAGCTGCTGCAGCCCTTTGAGCATCTTTGTGGCCTCCTCTGGACTGACTTCAGCAGTTCCATGTCCTTCCTGTGCTGGGGGCTGCAGAACTGCACACAGGACTCCAGATGGGGTCTCAATCATTGGATGAAGTTTGTAGACTGAATTATCTAAGAAGTTCAAACTTGAAGACCATAAGAGCTCTTAAGTGTCTTTTATCCTGGATTTCCTCCCACAGGCTGCTGGGTTTGAAACACAAACTTACTTCTGGGTTAACACAGACCTTTGCTGTAAGCTCAGTGCCTGGTGGGTTCTGTAAGTTCAGTGAAGGCTTGATGGGACCCAGGAACTTCAGCAAGATTTTCTTAGAAAGAATTAGTCATGGTGTCAAGAGACTCCTCGTTCCTTGCTCATTGTTTATCACTTAGTCATTGACTAAAGCTCACATTCTTGCATCTAACCCTGTCGACAGCTCATTGTTGTTCGTTTGTTTACTTGCTTGCTTTGTTGGTTGTTTTTGTTAGTTTTTTGGGGGTTTGTTTTGTTTTTCTGTTTTGTTTGCATTTTGCTGTTGGTTTGGGTTTTGGGGGTTTTTTGGGGGTTTTTGTTTGTTTTTGTTTGTTTGGATTTTGTTTATTTGTGCTTTTGGTTGGTTGGTTTTGATTTTGTTTTTAATACAAACCACATCCTGGCCCTGGGTCTCCTTGTCTTGTTCTATTGTACTCCAATTCATGAGCTGAACTCTTCCTCACAGCCAGAGGACCAACTTGTGCCAACAGTTTGGCATTCCCATGAACAGAGAACAGCCAACAAATGTCCCATTTGGGACTCAGCTCCCTGCAGCCATTCATGTTTCTGCAGTGAAGCCCAGAGATCTTTACTTGAAGATGTTCTTCCTTCTATGAGACAGGAGGAAGATCTCCAACCTGGGCCAGGCCATATGCCTCAGCACAAGGAGATGCCCAGATCCATTTTTCAAGGTTTTGAGCAGTGTGAACCACCCTAGGAGGTGCAGCTGCACTACCATGCAATACACAACCTGCCCAGCAGCTCACTGCCTCATGCCCTTCCCAACAAGGCCAAGTTTTCCCCAAGGCATTCTACGCTGGTGGTAAAAACTGCAATCACAGAATCGGACTTTTCTATGTTTCCCTCAGCTTGCAATCACCAGAAGATGATTTAATTGCATGAGAAAATGTTCTCCTTAATCTCTTTGAATTACTCATCTCTTCCTCAGTCATCTCTCTGTATTTTTGGTTAGAGAGACTGAAAATCTTAATATATCAGTGACATTTATAACACATGTTAATATTATAAAACGTCAGTGCTCTATTTGCAGAAATGAATACTGATGTGATGGGAGTGTTTTATTGTGTCAGTGACTTTTATGATAAATATGATAAAACTGTGGCATCCTTTTTCTTTTCTTTTCTTTTCTTTTCTTTTCTTTTCTTTTCTTTTCTTTTCTTTTCTT
>VWYK01019838.1:954-12785 GCA_013399775.1 Semnornis frantzii | reverse complement strand
TCCACTAGATCACAGAATCACAGTATTAAGNAGATCACAGAATCACAGTATTAAGCAGGTTGGATAAGACCTCTGAGATCATTGAGTCCAACCTATCACCTAACACCTTCTAATTAACTAAACTATGGCACCAAGTGCCTTATCCAGCCTCCTTTTAAACACCTCCAGGGATGGGGACTCCACCACCTCCCTGGGCAGCCCATTCCAATGCCAATCACTCTTGCTATGGAGAACTTCTTCCTAACACCCAGCCTGAACCTGCCCTGGCACAACTTGAGGCTGTGTCCTCTGTCCCTGGGTGCCTGGCAGAAGAGCCCAACCCCACCTGGCTACAACCTCCTTTCAGGTAGCTGTAGAGAGCCATGAGGTCTGCCCTGAGCCTCCTTGCTCAGAGCCCTATTGAGCCTTACCTTGAATATCTCCAGGGATGAGGTTACAACCACCTCCCTGGGCAACCTGTTCCAGTGTTCCGCTACCCTCGTGCTAAAGAACTTCTTCCTGACATCCGAGAATGAAGGTTTGGAAGGCACAGGGACATTGGTCAGACACATCCAAGATCTGGAATCCAACACAAGCATCCCCTCATTTTGCCCTCACCGTATATGGGGGTTACCAGATGTCTGGTAGCTGAAATGAATTTTCCCTTGAACTTTCCAGTGCCAGCACTTCTCTTATGCAGAAGGAATCCACCAGATCAAGTCACTGATCTAGAGACTGATCTCCACCCAGGGAGGTGGTTGAGTCACCGTCCCTGGAGGTGTTGAAGCAAAGCCTGGATGGGGCACTTAGTGCCATGATCTGGTTGATTGGCTAGGGCTGGGTGATAGATTGGTTTGGATGAGTTTGGAGGTCTCTTCCAGCCTGCTTGGTTCTATTCTATTTTCAAAGCACTGAAGTCTTCTCCCCTATGAAGAGAGACTAAGAGCCCTGGGACTGGTTAGTCTGGAGAAGAGAAGGCTGAGAGGGGATCTGATCAATGTCTATCAATATCTGAGGGGTGGGTGTCAAGTGGAGGGGGCCAAGCTCTTTTTGGTGGTCAGCAGCAACAAGCCAAGAAGCAATGGATACAAACTGGAACAGAGAAGGTTTCATCTCACCATGAGGAGAAACTTCTTTAGAGTGAGGGTGGCAGAGCCCTGGAGCAGGCTGCCCAGAGAGGTTGTGGAGTCTCCTTCTCTGGAGACTTTTCCAACCCCACCTGGATGCATTCCTGGGTGGACTATCCTAAGTAATCCTGCTTTGGCAGGGGGGTTGGACTCATTCTCTGGAGGTCCCTTCCAACCTCTTCTCTTCTGTGATTCTGTGAAAACTGATCCTTTTTTTCTCTGCTTATCTGCCAATGAATGTTGTCTTGGAGAGAACAACTGTGGGTGTGAGCTGGTAGGGTGCTTGGCATTTCCAGTTTACATTTAGGTAGAAATTTAGGACACTTGGTGCCTCAGATGAAGTGCCTAGAACAATAATTTCAAAGTGTTTGATCCTTAGATGATTAACATCTGCTATGGGTACCATATGGTGGGAGTCTCCAAGTAAACTGTTAATTAATATATGAGTGTACCAGTGCAAGCCATAATTAAACTAGATTCAGCTGAAGTGTATTATTTTAATAGAGGGGGATGCAAAATGCTGTGCTTTTGTATTACAGCTTCCCTCTCTGGTGTGTAAGAAGAGGAGAGGAAAAAAAAAGTTGTTGAGAACGAGCTGAGGTTTTAAATTAAAGGTTCAGGTCGCTTTTTAAAACAGATGGTTTGAGATTTGTCAGCATCAAGCATCCAACCATGTGGCACAGAGTCTTTATTTGGTAATGCTCAATATTATTTTGTGAATGCTGTGGAGGTTCCTCTGCTGAGATTTGAGTGGTGGCCACTGTTGGGAGATGAGTGGATGTCCAGCTGAGCTGCACAAGCACGTAACTGCATCTAGTTTTGGAGCCCCTATTAGGGGAAAGATCTGCACGTGCTGGAACGTGTCTAGTTGAAGGGCCACAAGGATGCTTGGAGGGCTGGAGCTGCTCTGCTACGGACAAAGGATGAGGGTGTTGGGGCTGTTCAGTTTGGAGAAGGGAAGACTCTTCAGAGACCTGTATCTGAGGAAAGCTGGGGAGGGACTTTTTAGGGTGTCAGGTAGTGATAGGACTGAGGGGAATGGATCCAAGCCTCCCCTCCAAGGATGAGGGGAGAGTTAGATTAGATGTTAGGAAGAAGTTGTTCAGCATGAGGGTGGTGAGAGCCTGGAAGGGGTTGCCCAGGGAGGTAGTGGAAACCTCATCCCTGGAAGTTTTGAAGGCCAGATGAATGTGGCTCTGAGCAACCTGATGTAGTGGAATGTGTCCCTACCCACAGCAGGGGGTTTGGAGCTGGATGATCCTTGGAGTCCCTTCCAACCCTGACAATTCTATGGTTCTATGATAAGGTGCTGGACCTTGACTTTAGCTAATGTGCATTGAGTATGGGATCAAAGGGAGGCACAAAGCAGCCTTGGGACTTGCTCTCCATCTGATTGCTTTTGGGACCCCTCTATTGGAGATGTAAGCACAGAAATTCCTGTTAGAGACTAGCTCTAGGGGAATGGATCCAAGCCAAAGGAGGGGAGATTTAGATTAGATGTTAGAAGTTCTTCAGCATGAAAGTGGTGAAACACTGGCACAGGCTGCCCAGGGAGGCTGTGGATGCTCCTTTCCTGGAGGTGCTTAAGGCCAGGCACAGCGTCTCTGTGGAATGAGCTCTTAAAGCCATGCTCTTCTCCAAATCACAGTGAAGCCAAACCTCTCTGCTGACCTTTTCAGATGCTCATCACTAGTGCTGCTCTTTGTTTCCACTCAGATCAGCCTCCTCCACCCATAGTGGCTTGCTCTGTCATTCCCCTTGCCTGCTCCCCAGGCTGACAGGGTGTGAGCTCATTCAGGCTTGCTAACAAGTTCTCACTCTTTGTCTTTTCCAATTCCCCTTTCCTGTCGCTTTTTCTTTTTCCTTTTTTTTATTTTTTTTTTCTTTAGATTGGAAGTGACCTCAAAGATCATGTAGTTCCAACCCCCCACCATAGGCAGGGATACCTCCTGCTGGAACAGCTCCACTCCTTCCCTCTTCTTTTGTTCCCAAGATTTACTTCAGTTTCCCCATGTCATAATTTACTGTGATCTCCTTTCCTCCTGTGGAAGGGCTTCTTAGGGCAGGAATTTGAATCCCTGAAAGCTCAGCAGATTTGAAGTGTCCATCCAGTCCAATATGATGTTGATCTGTGGTGGGCCTAGGACTAGGGGGAATGGAGCAAAACTAGAAGTGGGTAGATTCAGATTGGATGTTAGGAAGTAGTTCTTCACCGTAAGGGTGATGAGACACTGGAACAGGTTGTCCAGGGAGGTGGTGGAAGCCTCATCCCTGGAGGTGTTTAAGGCCAGGCTGGATGAGGCTGTGGGCAACCTGATCTAGTGTGAGGTGTCCCTGCCCATGGCAGAGAGATTGGAACTGGATGATCCTTGTGGTCCCTTCCAACCCTGACTGACTCTAGGATTCCATGGTTCTATGATCTTGCAAAACAACTTCTATTTGTTTGCAAAACTTTCTCTCAAAGTTATGTGAATCTATGATGTTGTTTGCAAACCAGAAGGGACCTTCCAACCTAAACCATTCTGTGAATCACAGTACACTTAGAAAGAAATTATGATTCACTTTGGTGATGGAGGTCATGCCAGTGCTGCTTGCTCTGGTGAAATTTCCAATGAAATCCTCCTGTCTGAGCTGGCCAAATGGTCTGGAAGAGCTTTGAGGTGGGAGCTAAGGGTATGGGTGAGTGAGGGCAATACTCAGACCTCTTGGTTGGTCCTCTTGTATTTGCAAGGATGAACATAGCCATGGGTACTGTTGAGCAGCTGGCTGGGTCACCTCTAATGGGCTTTTGCCTCCCACAGAGGGTGACTGTCAGCCATAGAGATGTTTGTAATCTTACTGTTTCTGTTCAAGTGTAGAATTTATTTTCAGGTTGGCCAGATACACCAGTTGCCAATAGCTACAGCTGGAAATTACCTATTTTGAAAGAGAGTCTTCTTGCCTGCCCTCCCTTCCTTCTCTCTTTCTGTTCTTTCCTGATAACCTTCGTGCCAATAAGAAGGTGAAGCAAACCTTCCTCTGGGTAATGAGGGCAGGTGAATGGAGGTGGGACGTGCCAGTGTTGCTGGAGTAATTCACTAGGTGGCATTCTTCCCTCTGAGTCAACACTGAGGTGACGACGAGACCTTAGTGGGTTTAATGAGACGTAAGCCTGAAATCTTGACCTGGTGGAGCTGCTGAAGGCTCCCTGGCATTTTTCATGGTAGTGGGAGAGTTAGCTCTAGCACCCCACTGAAATTCCATGTTAATAATTCATATCTTTGTAACTGGGTTCCCCTCACTGATGGAAATGACTGACATGTGCATGCCTTTCTTTCCCAAATTTGTTGCTTACCTTCATATGGTCCATGTGTTGCTTTCCAACATGCAGTGAAATTCTTGGGCTCGTTTTGATTCAGGTTTCTGCCTTTCTTAATTGCTCTGTAGGTTTGTTGGATGCCCTCATACGGTTTGTGTGTTGCTTTGCAACCTTCAGTGCTGTTCTCCTCATTTTACTTCAAGTTTCTGCCTTACTTTCTTTAATTGCTGTGTAGGTTTGTTGGTTGCCTTCATATGGTTCATGTGTTGATTTGCCACCTTCAGTGCTGTTCTTCTCATTTTGCTTCAAGTTTCTGCCTTACATTCCTTAATTGCTGTGTAGGTTTGTTGGTTGCCCTCATATGGTCCATATGCTGCCAGTCAGCCAGACTTGGCCGGACTGGAGGATTGGGCAGGAAGAGATTGAATGAAATTCAACAAGAGCAAGTGTAGAGTCTGCCACCTGGGAAAGCATAACCCCAGGGAGCAGGATAGATTTGGGACTGACCTGTTGGAAGGCAGCAAAGGGGAAAAGGATCTGGGGGTCCTGGTGGGTGGGATGTTGAGCATGAGCCAGCAATGTGCTCTGGTGGGCAGGAAGGGCAATGCCATTCTGGGGTGCATTAGAAGGGCTGTGGTGAGTAGGTCCAGAGAGATTCTCCTGCCCCTCTGCTCTGCCCTGGGGAGGCCACATCTGGAGTACTGTGTCCAGTTCTGAACCCCCCAATTCAAGAGGGACATAGAACTGCTGGAGAGAGTCCAGCACGGAGCCACAAAGATGCAGAAGGGAATGGAACATCTCTGTTAGGAAGAGAGCCTGAGGGAGCTGAGGCTGTGCTGCTGTGAGAGGAGACTGAGAGGTGGCCTTATCATGGCTTATAAGTATGTAAAGGGTTAAGTGCCAGGAGGCTGGAGCCAGGCTTTGCTGCGTGATGCCCAATGGCAGGACGAGGGGCACTGGGTGGAAGTTGAGGTATAGGAAGTTTCATGGAAACATGAGGAGGATTTTTATCTCTGTGAGAATGCCTGAACACTGAAAGAGGCTGCCCAGGGAGTTTGTGGAGTCTCCCTATCTGGAAATACTCAAGACCTGCCTGGATGTGTTCCTGTGTGACCTGCTCCAGGTGCTCCTGCCCTGGCAGGGGGATTGAACTGGATGAGCTTCAGAGGTCCCTTCCAACTCCTGACATTCTGTGATTCTGTGATTCACAGCCTTCAGTGCTGTTCTTGTACTCATTTTGCTTCAGGTTTCTGCCTGCCTTTCTTCAATTGCTGTGTGAGTTTTTTGATTGCCTTCATATGGTTCATGTGTTGATTTGCAATCTGCAGTATTAAACCAAGAAACTTACAGATGACTTTCCTGGTTAATGGGTGGCAAGAATTTGGGAAGGCAACAATACAAACCAGACCACTTTTCAGGTGAGAGTTTTGAGATGTATCTGGAATCACAGAAGAGAATTACAGAATTATCAGGACTAGAAGGGACCTCAAGGATCATCCACTTCAAACCCCCCAGCCGTGGGCAGAGACACCTCACACTAGATCAGGTTGCTCAGGGCCACATCCAACCTGGCCTTAAAAACCCTTCTAGAAATGGAGGGAGCAGAAGTTGCTCTTTAGAGGATTAACTTAATGCATAGCCAAAAGGAAGGAATCTACCCTTGTTCTGCTTTGAGTACACCTTTCAAGCACCCAAACCCCTACAATAAGCAATCCAAATTTCTTCACCAATAGTTTGCTTGTAGTATGGCTGAAGTATGAAGTCCAATAGGCAAAAGGTACCTGAGTGTTCAGCATGGATTGACTTTGGCTGGCTTCTTGTTGCTTTATTGCCATGGATAAAACCATGTACATTTTCTCTCTCTCTCTCTCTTACCAGGTCAGGCATGGCTCTTTTTGTTAGACTTTGTTTTGTTATGGATAATGTGAAGGACCAAAAAACCCACCGAAACAAATAGGTTGTGTGTGCTTATTTGTGGTCTTCTTGTTTGCAACCAACTTCTACTTGTTTCCAAAACTTTATCTCTAAGTGCACTGTGACTCATAGAATGCTTTTAGGTTGGAAGGGACCTTAAAGATCATCCAGTTCCAACCTCCCTGCCATGGGCAGCGACACCTTCCGCTAGCCCAGCTTGCTCAAGGCCTCATCCAACCTGGCCTTGAACACCTCCAGGAAGGGAGCNCCAGGCTGAACAGCCCCAACTCTCTCAGCCTGTCCCCATGGGGGAAGTTCTCCAGCCCTCTGATCATCTTTGTGTCCCTTCTCTGGACCTGCTCCAGTAGCTCCATGTCCCTCTTCTGCTGGGGGCCCCAAAACCTGGGCACAGTGCTCCAGGTGTGGTCTCAGCAGAGCAGAGCAGAGGGGCAGAATCCCCTCCCTGTGTTGCCCTCCTTTCTTTGGATGCAGCCAACACACAGCTGCCTGCTGGGCTAGCAGCGACCAGTGCTGGCTCATGTTGAGTTTTCCATCAACTGACACCCCCACATCCTCCTCCCCATCTGCTCTCAAGCCACTCCTTTCCCACCTATATTTGTACCTGGGATTGCCCTGACCCAGACATAGGAGCTTGGACTTGGCCTTGTTGAGCTCCATGTGGTGTTGAAGTGGTCAATAATTCTTTTCAGGGAGGTGTTTATGAACCCTTTTGAAACATGGTGGTCTTCAGATATTTGAAAATAGAGCTGTGTGTTAGTTCAGCCTGGACTATGGAGGTTTTTTGCTTCTCAAATTTCTCTGTGTTCTTTAGGGCAGTCTTGAAGGTTGTGCCTCCTTATTCCTCTTGGAAATCACCTGTGATCAGCAATGTCACCATTGGGCAGTGGAGTTCGAAATCACAGAATGGCTTAGGGTGTGGGAGGGACCTCCCAGATCATCTACTCCAACCCTGCTGCCCTGATGGTTTTTTAATCCCTTAGCTGTTATTCCACTGTGTGGATCTCAGCTCTTTAATGCAGTCTGTGGTCAAAAGCTTGTTTCTGGGAGCCCCTGGTAACTGAGTCCAAGAGCACAGTGTGCTGTGAATAATTTGTCATGCTCTGTCTGTGGATTTGAGTGAGAGGCTCAGCCTGGAAGCATCATCATTGCACATGAGAAATTTCCATGCAAGTGTCAATCTGAGCATTTAAAAGGGGGAGGACAGTTTATCATTGGGGAAAAAAATAAGAAAGTTAGGACTGCCAGGACTCCCTGGGAAGCAAACAAACTCATTTTTCATAAAGAATGGTTGTTTCGTAGGCTTCAGAGGATTGTTTTAAATGTCTGCTTTAGCAAATTACATTACTGGCAGAGTATCTGATTGCCTGCATGAGTTATGGTGGAGCTATAGAAAGTAAAATGATGCATAAGCAGTTGTGAATCTTCTGGGTACCTACAAGGTTGGAGCTGTCTGGAAAGCAGCCTTGAGGGAAAAGGATCTGGGGGTGCTGGTGAATGGGCTGAACATAAGCCAGCAGTGTGCCCAGGTGGCCAAGAAGGCCAACAACATCCTGGCCTGGATCAACCCAGTAGGGCCAGCAAGAGTTGGGCAGTGATGGTGCCCTTGGACAAAGCACTACTGAGGCCACAGCTTGAGCACTGGGGTCAGTTCTGGGCACACAGCATAGGAAAGACATTGAGGGGCTGGAGAGTGTCCAGAGAAGGGCAATGAGGCTGGGGAGGGGTTTGGAGGGCATCATATGAGGAACGTTTGAGGGAGCTGAGAGGGTTTAGTGTGGAGAAGAGAAGCTGAGAGCAGATCTCATTGCTCTCTACAGCTACCTGAGAGGAAGTTGGGGTGAGGCTGGGCTTAGTCTCTTTCCAGTGACAGGACCAGAGGCAATGGGCTGGAGTTGCTCCTGCCAAAGTTTGGGTTGGACATGAGGAAGAACTTCTTTAGTGAGAGAGTGGTGAGGGGTTGGCACAGGCTGCCCAGGGAGGTAGTGGAGTCCCCATGCCTGGAGGTGTTCAAGAAGCTGTAGCTGTGGTGCTTGAGGATCTAGTTTAGTGGTCATGGTAGTTGGGCTGCAGTTGGACTCAATGATCTTAAAGGTCTTTTCCAGCCTTAGTGATTTTGTGACTAGAAAACTTACTTCCTTGTGTGTGTTTGTTTGTTATTGGGTTTGTTTGTTTGGAGGTTTTTTTGATGTGGTTTTTTTTTTTGTTGTTTTTTTTTTTTTCATTAGTTTTAGTGCATTTGTGTGGGTTTTTTGGTTTTGGTTTTTTTTTTTTTTTCTCCTCTTGTGGTGGTGGTGGTGGTGTTTTCCCTTTTGTCTTTTAAATACAAGCACTGATGTTCCTGGTTATGGCTGTACACCCTAGAAGGAAAATGGCCTTCAGATTACAGTCATTTAGAAGCCATCAAATAGGTAGAAGAAACTTTTTATTGGCATGATTAGGTATTTAAAACCTGAGGTCACTTGGTTTTGTTTCCTGATCATCTTTTAGGATTTTTCTGTCACTGCAGAGCAGAACAAGGTGAGAAACTGGAGGAGGTACAAACCAGTCATCAGTGCTGGGAAAAATGAATCTGTGTAACTCCTCCAGAAGAAAACAGCCTTGCTGTGTGCAATTGAGCACCCTAAGAACAATTCACTTGAGTGGACTTTTGATGAGTTCTTAAATTTACTACCTTTAAAGTTGTTATCATATGGCAGGTGGGAAATAAACTAGATAGGACTTCAGAGAGGTCAGATAAGGCCAGCTAGAGAAAGCTGTTACCTATTTGTTGGGGTATTGTGGTTGCCTCTTTCTTTTTTCTCCCCTCTTGGTGGTTGCCTCCTCTTTTTTCTCCCCTCTTGGTGGTTACCTCTTTCTTTTTTTTCTTTTTTTTCTTTTTTCCTCCTCCCTTCTTGATGGCTGCCTTCTCTTTTTTTTTTCCCTCTCTTGATAATTAAAGAGCCTTTTTCCTCCCTCTTGGTGGTTGTCTCTCTTTATTTGCCCCTCTTGGTGGTTGCCTCTTTCTATATTTTTGTCTCTTTTGGTGGTTGCCTCCTCTTTTTTGTTCCCTCTTGGTGCTTGGCTCCTCTCTTTTTTCCCCTTCTTGCTGCTTCCCTCTTTCTTTTTTTCCCTCCCATCTTGGTGGTTGCCTCCTCTCTTTTTTCTCTCTTTTTTTTCACCCCTCTGGGTGGTTGCCTCCTCTCTTTTTTCTCCCCTCTTGGTGCTCACATCCTCTCTATTTTTTCCCCTCTTGGTGGTTGCCTCTTTCTTTTTGTCCCTCTTGCTGGTTGCCTCCTCTCTCTTTTTTTCCTCTCCTCTTGATGCTTGCCTCCTGTCTTTTTTTTTTCACCTTCTTGGTTGTTGCCGTTTTCTTCCTCCCCTCCCCCTTAGTGGTTGCCTCTGTTTTCCTCCCATTCTCCTAATGATTTTGGGTTGTTTTACTGCTGCATATGTGACTTTAAGTTTACTTTGTGCACTCTAATCCAATTGCATTGTTCAGTCAGATGGATGTGGTTGCTTTGCTTTGTTTTGAATTCTAGGTTTTGTTTTTAGCACCAAACATGCATATTTAACTGGGATGTGTTATTAAAGATTAGATTCTCACAACAGGGTGCGTGCCAGCTCTTGAAATGAAGTTGTGCTTTGTCAGGAGGTAGTAAATAATAATCTTAGTGAGGGTTAAAAGATGTGTCTTGCAAAACATTAGCCCCAGTAATGACTGCAAAGTGGCAACAGCACATAAATATCAATCGTTTTCTCTCCAGTGGATTTGTCTGAATGTGAATTTTCTTAATTAGAATGAAATTTTCTTTTGCCAGCTTAATGAAACAAGCAAGAAGAGATGTTTGTCTTTTGAGAAGCCACAGTTTCCCATCCCAGAACAATTACTTGTTCTCAGCTGAAAGGGAACAATCCAATGTTCATATAGTATTCTTGTAACCTCTGTTCTCAAAACTACATTAAAAATCACAGAATGTCAGGGGTTGGAAGGGACCTCCAAAGCTCATCCAGTCCAACCCCCCTCCCAGGGCAGGAGCACCTAGAGCAGGTCACACAGGAACACATCCAGGTGAGGTTTCAGTATCTCCAGAGAGGGAGACTCCACAACCCCCCTGGGCAGCCTGTTCCTGGGCTCTGTCACTCTCACAGTGAAAAAACTCCTCCTCATGTTTCCATGGAACTTCCTATGCCTCAGTTTCCACCCAGTGCCCTTTGTCCTGGCACTGGGCATCACCCAGCAAAGCCTGGCTTCAGCCTTTTGGCACTATGAAACTGCTGTCCAGCAAAGCCACATTTAGCTGCAAGGGTAAATCTCAGATCACCACCTTTGCTTTTTGGACTGCTTATATTTTGACCTTCATTTTATCCACAATCTTTAGTACTACCTGGAAAGAAGGAAGATTTTTGGTCTCTGTAGCTATTTTAGGGAGTCTGGGATAACCTGGAACCCCTCAAACCACAGCAGACTTGAGGTCTGTGTAGAGTTCCTGCATAGAGTTTGCATAAGAGTATAAAGCTCCTTATGATCCTAAATACCTTGAGTATCCTGGCTGGCATGAATGTGCATGTGCCTGGTGTGCCCAGGAGGACAGGATTTGGAGACAAGGATGTCTCTGCCTTCATCTTAATTTGATGAGGCAAAACTCTGTGCAAACACAGCCTAAAACATGAGGATGTTTTTGAATGACTTCAGTCTTAAGTTCAAGCATTGACATTTTGTCTTTTAAGTCTCACTGTAGGCCTGGGCAGAGTCACAACCTGTGCAGTGGATTGATGATTGCAGTTTGTCCTCTGGCCCCTGTGGGAGAAGGAGGAGCTGGCATAGCCCTTCTTTGGGGTGCAGCTCAACCCTGAAGCAAGAAGGGGAAAGTGGAAAGATTATCTTGGGATCAAAAAATGTATAGCATAGAAAGCAGAGTAAATTTAAAGAGAAGAGGGCAAAGAGACACTTTTGTGTTTGTTGGTTTTGTTTCATTGTTTGGTTAGTTTGGGTTTTTGTGGTTTTTTTTTTTAATTTTATTTTAAAACTTTTTTCCTTTTATTTTTCTTTTCAAAGTTATATTCAGAACACTTTCGAAATGGCATCTATATAAAATTTGACTTGGGAGCCATGGGTTATAATAATGGGTTTAAACTGGCAGAGGGGGGAATTTAAACTGGATGTTAGGAAAGATTTCTTGACAGTGAGGGTGGTGAGACACTGGCACAGGTTGCCCAGGGAGGTCATGGCTGCTCCCTGGCAGAGCTCATTTTGAAAAGCAAACACTTTGGGGTATGAGAGCCGGGGCTCTTCAGCCTGGAGAAGAGAAGGCTTTGAGGAGACCTTGGCGTGGCCTTCCAGTATCTGAAGGGGGCTACAGGAGGGCTGGGGAGGGACTATTGACAAGGTCTTGTCATGACAGGATGAGGAGGAATGGGTTTAAACTGGCAGAGGGGAGATTGAAATTGGGTGTTTGGAAGAAGCTCTTTGCAGTGAGGGTGGTGAGACACTGGCACAGGTTGCCCAGGGAGGT
>VWYK01019833.1:5927-17404 GCA_013399775.1 Semnornis frantzii | reverse complement strand
GGGTCTAGAGAACAAATCTTAGGGGAGGTGGCTGAGGGAACTGGGACTGTTTAATCTGGAGGAGTCTGAGGGGAGACTTCATTGCTCTCTACAACTTCACAAAAAGAGGCTGTAGTGAAGTGGGTGACTGATGTCTTCTCCCTAGTATCAGGTGACAGGACAAGAGGAAATGACCTGCAATTGTGCCAGAGGAGGTTTAGACTGGATATTAGGAAAAATATCTTCTCTGAAAGCGATCAGGCATTGGAGTAAATTGCCTAGGGAGGTGAAGTTATTATCCCCAGAAGTGTTCAAAAAAATCCGTGGACATGGCACTTGAGGATGTGGTTTAGTGGCCATTACTGTGTGAAGTTGATGGCTGGACTCAATGGTCTTTTCCAACCAAAACAATTCTATGTTCTCCGATTCATAATAGCACACATGAATTAACCCCTGCTGGTTCCCCATATGTTGGTCATGTACTACTGTTTTCTAACCCAAACACACAGTCTGTTCTCTTGCAATTCATGCAAATGCACTTTCTAAATCCTGTTTCGCACATTTAGTATGTAAATCTGGAAGATGCAAGGACACAGGAACAGGCTGCCCAGAGAGGTTGTGGACTCCCCACCACAGAAGTGTTCACGGTCAGGCTGCATGGGGACTTGAGCCACTGGATCTAGTGAAGCATGTCCCTGCTCACAGTAGGGGGTTAGAATTAGAAGATGTTTCAAGGTCTTCCAACCCAAACGTACAATTCTAAAATAAGAAGCTAAAAATACGATGTAAATAATTGCCTACTGTTCAAAGCTCTTTGTAAGGCTTTAGTTATTTTGTTCTGCGTGTACCTCATCCCTTCTACAAAGAAGGTTGCCCTCCTAACGTGATAGGAGCTATGGGACAGTTAAAGCCGGAGGAGCCTTTAAAGGGCGTTTGGTCCAATCCCTCATCCAAACGAAAGGCACATAGAATGGACACGTCACTCATGGCCTTGTCCAACAGCACTGTTTCCCGGCATAACAGTCTCCCTAGGTGATCACCCTTCACTTCCCCAAGCCCACCGCAGAATCATGTTTCAACTTGTATCCAGAGTCTACCTCTTCTGCGTTTTCGACAACCCGCTGGCATCAGGCAGCTCAAGGCCTTACTGATCTCTGCGCTTACCCTTGCTTTTTAAGGCTTAACAAACGCAGTTCAATCAGCCCCGCAGCACCTCGCCAGCTCCAGCTCCCTCAGCACCTTGCCAGCTCGTCGCTGGCCATGCCTTCGCCTGCTCACGTCTGTAACGGGATGCCCAAAGCAGCGACAACGGCGCACATACTCAGCGTACAGCCGTGAAGCGTCCTGCGCTGGGGTACCCAGCGGATGCTCCGGGGGAAGACCTCGACACTGGCCCGCGACCCAGCGCTGCCTGTAATACGGAGCTATTTCGGCCAGCGCAGGAGCCTACCGCGAAACGGGAGGCTCCCAGCTTTACCGCACAGCTCACGGGGCAATAGGCAACAGCACTGTAAAGAAACCGGCAACACTTAAAGAAAAGGCAGTGAAAGCCTCTCCCTTTCATTCGCATGCTTCCGAGAACGAGCGCAGGGCCGTAGCGGTAACTGTGCAAGGGCTCCAGTAGCCCCCGCGACGGTGCTGCCTTACGCCCTCCCGAGCGGACAGAGGACCCCGCTCGCCCATCCGCATGCCTCAGGCGACGCGGAGAGCGCGGGACGACCCCAGCGTCGCGCAAGTTAAAGCCCACAGCCACCAGGCTCGTCACTTACTTGAAAGCCGTCGCCATGGCGGCGCCGTTGCCGTCCCGGATGTGCTGCCGCCTTGTGACCCGGCCGGCCGGAAGCCTTCGCCGGAGGACTGGCGGCAGCGGCGGCCTTGGGGACGGCAACGTCTGCCGGGACCCAGCTGCCAGGGGGCGCTGGCGGATTCCGATGCCGCTCGCCGGCCTCTCTTGGCGGCACGCTGCCGTGCCGGGTTCGCTTCCGCGTCGCTGTCGCTGCGCGATAGGGCGCCACCCCGCGCTGCTGCCGTGCGCCGGCTGCGGGCTATGGCGCTCCTTTCGTCCGTGGCCGCAGTCGTGACAGCTTTGGCGGCCCTGGCTGCCCTCCTTCTCGTCCTGGTGAGAGCCGCTTCGCGGTGCCCGTAGGCTTGGGGGGCCTCCGGCGCGGGGGCTGTACGTAGGGCCGCACGTGGGGCAGCCCTGTCCCCGCCCCTGCTTTGTGGGGCAGGGGCACTGGGCAGCTCCAGGCCTGTAGAGGGGGTTTGGCGGCCTGCAGCGGGCCCCGGGCCCCCGTTATGCCTGGGGAGGGGCAGGGGTGGCTGGGTAGTGGTCGGCAGCGCCCATCGCACGTGGCTCTGTTTCAGCAGCTGTCATGACTGTGCCCGTGGGATGTTTTATGTGGGAAGTGTGTTTTTGTAAGGCGTAGGGTGAAAAGTCTTGCAAAAGAGACAGAAAATACTACGGTCGTGCGCTTTCGCGGTATCTACTTGGGAGCTCCGTTTGTGCCTGGGTGACGGAAATATCCGTGCAAGGTTGAGTTCCACGCCTGGACACTGAAATTCAGCTACCCATCAACAGTGCCACGTATACAGTGATCCCAAGTAAATGTACTCCAAAAGACAAGTGCTATGGATTTATCTTAGGCATACATGAAAATTATCCGACCCTCATCACCGAAATCACATATGGCTGTCTAGTTGAGAGTAGTGCCGTTGATTTCAGCGGGTCTGTGCTGACCCTTGACTGATATAGGTTCCTTGGATAAAGGGGACATGGGGCATGAACCACAACTTTGGAGCAATCTACATGCTTTGCAGCTGAGAACAGCAACAACCCAGTGATGCTGGCAGTGGTCAAAGTAAATGAAACGGAGTATTCAAATTGCATGAGAAGGTTTGGGTTCTGTGTGATTTGGTACATGGTATTATACCATTGACCCACCGTATTACTGAAATACAGTTGGTTGCCCCTTGCAGTACATTGAAAATGTAGGTAAACCTTTAATAGACTGCTCAGTGATTTTTCTCATTTCTTTTTCATCATAGATTTGTGTGATTGCTCATGTAACTGCCAGAAAAATGGCAACCCTTCACCGACACGAAGAAGAGAAATTCTTTGTAAATTATGAAGGCAGGAAAGAATCTGTACCAAGTATACATGATCCCCCTGTAAAGGAGCTCTCTGTTGTTGTGCCTTCTTACAACGAAGAAGACCGGCGTAAGATTTTTCCTGTTTTGAGAAAAACAAGAAAATCTATCTGTTGTTACTCTAATAATAAAGAGGTTGGTTTGTATTAGGAGTAGATTCTGACAGGGCAGATTATGTATCTGATTTTGGACAGTTTCCAGAAAAGCATCCAAGAACACTGAACTGCAAAATTAAGACACTCTGTAACTTGATTGCTGCTAAAAGTAGCACGGGGCACACATAAGAATCCTGTTTATTTTAATGAAGTCCAGCAGGATGGTTGCTCATTGCCTTTGTGAATGGTATAAGGCAGGAAATAGATGGTGACTTTTACAATTTATTTGAGAGCTTCCCACTCTGTAAACAATAGCAGCAGCTTCAAAAAGCAGGGGAAAAAAAGGTGATCTCATTGATTTCTGACCATTCTGTTTGACTTGGCCATGTATACAAGTACCTGATAGTAGAAAGTGAAGACTTTCAGATGGAATAGAAATAACCAAGCTCTGAAGCTGTACTTGGGATTGACCTGGTAGCACCTATTGTCATTTCTTTTCTTGGCAAGTGAAAAAAAAACGAGCTGTTTGTGATTCCATTAAGAGAAATGTTGACAAAGTGTAGCTGGATGGACACAAGGTAGGCCTGGTCCTTTCTCAAGTCCAGTACATTTCTCAGTCCTGATTCTCACATACCTCTTTTCAGTAAGCAAGGTCTTAATATGTTTCATGTGATTTTCAGTTAGTTGTTCTTCTCCTTAGAGACAAAATAATCACCTGAGATGTGCTCAGGAGTTAACATACATTGCAAAGACAACTGTAAGGTTAAATGTCTTTTTAACTTGCAGATAAATCAGCTACAAAAGTAGTACCTATTTGTTGAGTGAAGCATCAAGGCCAGCAGCCTTACTAAGAGAAGGCATGTCAACTTGCTTGAATAGACAGAAGTCACTGCTGGTTTGCAGAGTTGCTCATGCAGAATAATTACTGATTTTCCTTTACTATTGCGTAAAGAATGATATATTGCAAAATGGAAAATTGCTTCTCTTTAGAAGAAACTTCTTTATCCTGTCTTATATGAGTGATTTCATGTCTGTGTTCTTTTTGCACTTAGCAAGAACAAGATGTAGATTTGCAGGCACCAAGATTGTTTGCTGAAGGTGGTGAAAGAGGCAGCTTTGCTTTGTGATTGTTTTCAGCTTGCTTTGCAGGTGCATTTTGGTGCTTGTCCTGTTATAATCTACTAACCTGACATCCTTCACTTTTCCTCTAGTACCTCTTATGATGGATGAAGCTTTGGATTATCTAGAAAAAAGACAGGTATCTTCATTTTGCATTCAAAATTCCTTGTTTTTCTGTACGCTATGTATAGTAAGTCAGTGATCTGTTGACTTCCTTGTTTTGGTGTACATTGAAACAGTATTACGTAGCCACTTTTGTCCCTTAACAATTTTCTTTTGCTTGAATGCTGGAAAGCATTTTTAAATTAAGTAAAATTTTAATGTACTACTCTATTCTTAAAAATCTTTCTTTGCATGATGTCTCTCCAAGATAGTAACTGAAGATTAAGCACACACTTATCTTTCTAAGTTAAATATTAGTTTGTTCCAACAAATTTCTGAAGTATGCACTTTTCATTAGGATTTGTTCTCTGAATAAGAAGCCCACTGTGAATTTTGTGGGTTTTGTTTTTCTTAGCAGTTGTACTACTCTAGGCTGTCATTTTTTGCAATTGATTTCTTAGTTCTAGATGATATCTGAGGAAAACAACAGCAAGTCAGTCTGATAGAAAATGCATCAAATGTGGCTAAATTGGAACTGGCACAGGTTGCCCAGGGAGGTTGTGGCTGCTCCCTCCCTGGAGGTGTTCAAGGCCAAGTTGGAGGAGGCCTTGAGTGAGCTGTACTAGTGGAAGGTGTCCCAGCCTATGGCAGGGGGTTGGAACTAGATGATCCTTGAGGACCCTTCCAACCTTACCATTCTATGATTCTATAAATTCTTTAATTATGCTATCTTAACAAAAGTTTACTACATCACATTGGTATCTGTCTGCAACCTTGAATGAGTGCTAGGAAGAAAAGAACACTAGTGTTTGAAAGACCTATGACCTGCTTAAGAAATTGGATGAAATGTATTATTTCTCTTTTTAATTTTCAAGAAACGAGATGCTTCATTCACTTATGAAGTAATAGTGGTTAATGATGGTAGTAAAGATCAAACTGAAAAGGTAAGAAAAAGAAGTGTCTTACCAGGTAATCAGAGGTATGGGGGGGTTGTGTTCTACATTTGTTGGATGTAACAATGTTTTGCATTTATATTTTGATATTTGAAGTAGTTGACAATTAAAAGTAATGTTTCTGAATACTCTCTGTCATTTCCCTGTGTATGTTGTGAACATCGCGTACACACATGCATGCACGTACAATTCTTTTGCAAATGCTAGTATTGATTGGCATCTGTGAGAGTCATTTTCCCACAGATGAGATTCTAAAAATTCTAATCTTACCTTCAAGGAATTTCTTATGAAATACTTTACATGTGCATAACGATGTGAACATGAACTTGAGGAAACTAGAAGGCCTTTAAAAATAGACAGTTTATGCTGTGATTGACAGAACAGCAGGCATGTTGTATAGTTCTTTCCCATACCTTTCATGGTATTGTTAATTTAAAAATCTCTGTGCCAATAGTAGTATTTTCAAAATAGTTCTGTGTTCTGCTGCTTTGACTTTGATGTATGTCACTGGAAAGGAACCACTAACCAGCTCTAGGATTATTTTGGAAGATGTTTCATTTAGCTACTACAATGAGTGCTGCTTTTTAATTAACTTCTCATAAGCTTGTTCATTAAGGACTGTTCACATAAACTTTTTGACTGCTTTCCATTCTTTCTAGAATCATTTCTAACTGACCACACTATCGCCATGGACCTCTGAACTTGCAAGAACTTGAAACATCCTTTAGAAGAAAATAGAAGAGAAAACACATACTTTCTCTTCCCCACAACATGGAACAAAATTTGCACAATCCCATAGTGTGAATGGGATTTTAGATTACTGTGAATTTTTTTAAGCCACAGGTAGCAGCAAGACAAGTGAGAAATAGGTAGCAGTAGTAGAAAATTATTTTTATTAACTGTTGGTGTTGCTAGAAAAGGTCTCTAATGCTACGATATAAATTGCATTAGTATTGAGGGGTTTGGACTTGAATGAATGGGGTTTAGAGCTGCTTGGGGGAATATCCTGTTCTCATTGAACATGGCAAATTTCTTCAGTCTTCTTGTGTTGACTGTAAACTGGTTTTTGTTTTCCCAGACTCCAGCAAACACTGGCAGTGTGTTTGTTCTGACTGACATGGTTATAGCTTTATGCTATTTTTTTTTTTAAAGGGTGAGCAAATCTAAACTTCTTTGATTCCTGTTTTTGTTTTATGCTTGTTTTTTGTGTGTCTATCAGGTTGCAATGAAGTACTGCAAGAAGTACGGAAGTGACAAAGTGCGAGTGCTTTCTTTGGTAAAAAATCGAGGGAAAGGAGGAGCAGTCAGGATGGTAATTGATACTTTCATCTCCTTCTCTGTCTGAGCTACCCGTGCCTAAATATGCAGAAAATAGAGCTGTGCTGATCGGTATTTTGAATTCAGTACATTAACAAAATTATTGACCAAAAATCTGAGTACAAGTTCTGTAAATTAAGGCAAAAACTTTTCTAAATTTTGTATTTTGGATACCGCCAGGAAGATCCATTGCAAAGACTTTTTTTTAATGTGAGAATTCAAAAGAAAAAGAAAAAAATAGGCTCAAATTTCATGTCTCTGTTAGTTCCACTTGGAAATAGGCTTGTGTTAAAAAAAAAAACCAAAAAAAACAAACACCCAAAAAACCCCCTCTGCCCCCCCAAAAAAACCCAGACCAAATCAAAACAAACAAACAAAAATCACAAAAAAAAAAAAAAACCTTACAAAGTAAACTAAAACTTTTGTTGAGGAAATGCAGCAAAATTTGCAAATATTATATTCCCCATCATACTTATGGTTTTAAGAATGGCTTTTGAACACTCAGCAAACTGTGTTTACTGAAGCCTGCTATCATCACCTCCACTCAACACTAGAACCAGCAGAGTTTATGCTTTCATATATTTATTTTCAAATATTATTAAAAAATAATCATACTCCAAGTATAAAATAGCTGTTACACAGAAAGGTGAATGACACCTTCTGTGAAAAAGGGCAGTAGCATTTATGAGTTATCAGTGACCATCTTTATCCGTATTTTAAACTCTGTCTTGAGTCACCCAGAATCACAGAATGATGAGGGTTGGAAGGGAGATCACTTCCTTTCTGGAGATCATCTAGTTCAACCCCACCTATCTGAGCGGGTTCACCTAGAGTAGGTTGCACAGAACAACATCCAGGCTGATTTCGAACGACTCGAGATGAAGCCTCTACCACCTCACTGGGCAGTGTTTGGCCAACCTCAAAGTAAAGAAGTTCCTCCTCATGTTTAGATAGAACTTCCAATATTCATATTTGTGCCCATTACTGCTTGTCCAGTCACAGGGCACCACTGAAAAAATACTGTCTCTATTCTTCTGATATCCAGCCTTTTAAATATTTATAGTCATTGATAAGATCCCCCCTTTAAGCTTCTCTACGCTAAAGAGCCCCAAGTCCTTCAGCCTTTCTTCATAAGACAGATGTGCTACTTCCTTAAGCATCTTCAGAGCCCTTTGCTGTACACTCTCAAGCAGTTCCCCAGTATGTCCATTTTGATGTTTTTGCTTAACGTTACATTAGAACATAGAGAACTTTTGTAAGGGGTACAACACTGAAGTTGGAGAAGGAGAATGATTCCCTGTGTGATATATTTTTGCACTGTAAAGTGGATGTATATATTATTATTTCTTTGACTGGCTTTTCAGAAGTCACACATGCTTAGTTACAACAGCACTTTTTGGCAGACTCAATGCTCATTTTTTACTGGCTGGACCCCTTCAAAAAATTGTCCAAAATGTGTGACCATGAATATGGCAAAAGCAGTTGCGAGACCTGTTGTGAGACAAGTATTTTGCAGTGATACAATGGCTCAAGACTTATTTCTCACAACGAATTTGTCTCTTGAATTCCTTTGAAACAATGTTAGGAAGAAACGACACTGCATCCTCCTTTCCATGGCTCAAATTACAAAGAAAAGCTATCCAGTGCAGTGGCAGCTACTAATCACTGCTTCTCTGTGCTCCCCTATAGAGCTGGCTGTAGCAACTTGTTGTGTCTTGAGATTTTGGTTTGTAAAACTTTTAGTTCGTGAGCTTCTCTGGAGAGGGATTATTAACCTTTCATGTTCATTTGTTGTTGCTGTGGGACACCACTTGGTGTGTGACTTCTCTAAATGTTATGACGATATACATCGATAATTAGTAGCAGCAGAATAATAAATTTCATCTGTTGTGTGGTATTTTTGAGATGCCACTGTTCTAGATACTACATTACATTTTTCAAGTGCCTTGCA
This sequence comes from Semnornis frantzii, assembly GCA_013399775.1. Lineage (NCBI taxonomy): Eukaryota > Metazoa > Chordata > Aves > Piciformes > Ramphastidae > Semnornis > Semnornis frantzii. Next base: position 8,741 of record VWYK01019833.1, on the reverse strand, counting down.
GGCAGCTTAAGATTGATTTCAGAAGTGTTGATTTTTACTGACCCTTTTGATTGCAGGGTGTCTTTAGTTGTCGGGGGAGAAAAATTCTTATGGCTGATGCAGATGGAGCCACAAAATTTGCAGATATTGAAAAAGTAGAAGAAGGTCTTAAAAATCTTCAACCATGGCCTGTGAGTATAAATTCTCATGGTTTCAGTTTAATACACATGCATAGAGATCGATTTCCATAGTTCCCTTCAACCAGAGTATTTTTGAGATCTGATTGAAGATCTAGATCTAAACCTGAAGACCTAAGTGTAAGCTTAGAAGCTGCAAAAGTGGGCTATGGTAAAGTAGCTCCCAGAGAGTCCTTGCCTTCTTTGCATTTGCTGTGCCCGCTTCAATGCAGTCCCTCACATTTTAGTTACCATTCTTCTTTGAAGTTGTTCTGCTCTGTATAAATACAATGTGTTGCCTACTCAGTTAAAAAACATTTTTTGTTAACTCTTTTGTATTTTCTTTTTATCTGATGTCATCTTCCTTTAAGGATGCTTCTTAAATCCACCCTGTTCTACAGTGGTTCTCTTTTCTCAGAGTCGTTAGTTTAATGACAGTATTTGGAAGAACTTTTATTGTAAATAAAAGTTAAAAAAACTGTGGAACCAGGGCGCCTCCCTGTATAGTCATCCTCTTTGGGTGCTTGACTTGAAAGAACCGAGGTTTATTTTCTGCATAGGTGCCGATGAGCGCACGCGTTTGCTTTAGTGCCAGAGCAGAGCGCGCATCCTTCCGGCAGGGGGCGCGCCGCTGCCGAGGAAGGGCCGTGGCCTGCGCATGCCACAGAGCGGCGCTGTTTCCCCAGTGCGCTCCGTACCAAAGCAGCCTGGGCCTCCAGCGGCAGGCCCGGCACTGCCAGATGCGGCGGTGCGAGACGTTTCATGTGAGAATCAACGTCCGAATCGTGTTAAACCTTTTGAGTTTGACCACATCGTTCGGATTAATTTGAGGTTATAGTTTTGGCTGATACCGTGGCAGCTTTCACTTGAAGATAACGTCGGCGCAACAAGTACTTTGTTATCCCTCCCACAGTGCAATATTTAGGGGAAACACGCATTGTAACGTCAAGTGCCTAAGAATGCTGAACACTTCTCTGTGCTGCATTACACGTTTTGCTGTGCGTGTTCCTCGGAGGAGCAATGTAAGCTAGGCCAGACCTGAATTAATTGCAGCAACTTGACTGCATCATACACAAAATGTAATAAAGTTTGGATTATCTATTCATTGTAGAAAATAGTGATTTTAGCCTCAAAATCTAGGGAAAAAATGCAGCCATAGGAAACAGAAAAGTATACGGCATTGAAGTTTTTCATTATGCAGTTCTTAGCACAAGACTCCACTGAGTCAGGACATGTTAAAGAATAGCTGCACTTTGCCGAGGGCTGAGCTAGGGAGGGCTCGACGGGGCTGGCAGGGGTGGGGGATGGGTGGGGGGCCGTGCATATCCACCGGAGACCCGGCCAATTCAGGCAGGGCACCGCTGCATGACAAGTATCTGTCATATGGCCCGGAGAGGCGAAGGATGGCCGGAGCTCAGCCCATGGCGCCGGCAAACGCCCAGCATCCCGACCGTGGGCAGGCGGGAGCAGAGGAGCGGTCCCCGCCGAGGGAGCATCGCTGCCAGCGGAGAGAACGGGCTCCCGTAGCCAGCCCCGGCTTTAGGTCAGGCTCGGACATTGCACTGAGTCATAATCAGGAAATGTTAGTTTAAAGAATAACTCTGATCTGTATTCCTCTGCAGAACCAGTTGGCTATTTCCTGTGGTTCTAGAGCTCATCTGGAGAAGGACTCAATAGCAAAGGTTTGTTTCCATTTCCTGCTGTGTACTAATAGTCAAATACTTCCGTTATTTAAATCCACTCTGCAGATTTTGCAATTAAATCACCAGTATTTGGGAAAAAATGGAAGCTAAAAACCAGGAAATGCATGTCCTAAATGTAGTGTGTGCTCCATCATATGCAAAGGATGTGTTCCAGATTTCAAACACATTGAAATGGTGTCAGTTACTGTTCCAACGTATGGATTTAATTTTCCTAGTTGAGAAAATCATGCAAGCTGAGCTTCTAATCCCTGACAATGAATTGGTTGCTAGTGGCCAACAATGGGGCTGGAGTGGAAGGTAACTAATGAGTTCATTTTTATTGATTCCCTTCCAGTGCAACAGCTTGATCAGCAGATCTTAAAAACTGTTTAAACTGAGTTGGGGATAATAGGCAGCAAAATGTTTGAAGAGTATCTCAACTCGTGGGAAAGTACTGTAATTTTTCTCTATTCATAGTAAAATTTCTGAAATTTTGAACACAGACACTACTGTTCTCTGTGTGGCTCTTGTGGAATAAACAGTGATGCATAGGCGCACAGTCTTATCTTGCATCTGGTTTTCTGATGTCTTGGCAGACAGCAGTTGACAAAGCACAGGCATGGAACTTGTATTGCAACAGACACATTGCTGGGCTAATTTTTTCAGCATCATTGGATGTGTTCATCATGTTGAATGTTCTCAAGAGTAAGCTTTGTTTATACTGATGTTTAAAACTTGAAATGATTCTAAAATATGTACACAACTACTGAAACAGTTACATGAGTTCAGAAGAAGTTACATTAGTCATGTTCAACCCATAGGAGAGGTGTCACTTTTTTCAGGTAGTCTTAGAGTGAGTCAATTAAAAGACTGTAAGGGGATGGGGAAATTAATTAATGCGAGATGATATATAAAAATATTAACAGTTTATTAATATTAAATATTCAGAACTCGCATCACCCTGATCACCATTTAAT
>VWYK01019826.1:36882-48936 GCA_013399775.1 Semnornis frantzii | reverse complement strand
GGGGGAGAAGGTGGGGTGAAGAAGGTGGGGTGGAGGAGAAGAGGAGCTGATGGGATACTCAGGAGGCTGGTGAGCTAACAAGTGTTTGAGTCTACAAAATAAGATCCATTCAATAAAATACAAAGGGGAAAAACTGTGACACTTCCAGGCTGGCATTAATCCATCGCATTTAGGATTTTGGTGCTTTGCTCTCCTAACTGTGATGTCTACTTTGAGTCTGGGGGTAAGCTAGGTTTTGGGGTAAGCAAAGTTTTCCACACTGTTAGAATTGGTTTAAGAATCATTGCTGAAAGCGCTTCCCCTCCTCAGCTCCCCCGACTTTGAATATTTCGGAATAAAAGTAAAAGGTGTTATAGTGTGACCTCTTCTAAGAAGAATTTTGTTTCAGAGACAGCTTTTAGAGTATTAAAGGTTAATGTCAAGAAGGTTTACTGACAGATGAGCTCTGTTAATGACTTTGCTTCTGAGCCTCACTAGTTATATTTACAAATAACACTGCAAATTCTCAGTAGCAGTCGGGATAATTTCTTGCAGCCTTGAGCTGAAAACACTTAATAACCAATGTTTAGCAAACTCTAATTTTCCTAATACTTTATTCTGTTTACACAACGCATCAAGAAGATGTCCAAGTGTATTATTAACCATTAGAAACAATTGAAACCACATTACTACTTTGGAATGAACAATGCAGTACTTTCAACAGCACACTGACTCAGTTTGTCCAAGTTCATGGCAGTAAGGTTTATGTATCACCTCTCCAGCAGGCAAACACGCTTTACAAACACCATAATAGGAACCAAACATCTTAGAACATAACAGGGTTTAAGCCAAAGCCTACTACAGTCAATGGAAGAGCTCAGTCTTGATATGAGTGGCTTTGATTGTGGGTTCTCTCATGAGTGCATGTCCATCCTGACAGAAAGCACATGTGTGCAGCAAGCTTTGCACTCTTTCACTCAGTTTTTATCTTACCAACCCCCCAGCTCCATCCTGCAGAACACATGTTGGTGGTCTGCAGAAAGCTGGCTCTCTCCTCATTTTTTCCATCTCCTCAATTACATTACGGACTGCTAAAAATACAATCAATACTTTTCCTACTATTACATTGCCATGTAAACATCTGAGTTATTTGCCAGAGTGATACAGAATATGGATGGAAGGGAAGGCAGATCTGTGTACTGTTGGAAAGTGAAGAATCTTATAGCAAAGAAGATACTGGTTAGGGGACCAGCAAAAGGCAAGTTCAATGCCAGGGAGACCTTAGAGCAGCCTTTCTGTACCTGAAGGGCACTAGAGGAGAGCTGAGGAAGGACTTCTTATGAGGGCTTGTAGTGATAGGAGATGGAAGGGCTTTGAGCTGAAAGAGGGGAGGTTTAGGCTGGAGATTTGGAAGAAATTCTTTACAGTGAGTGTGGTGAGACACTGGAACAGGCTCCCCAGGGAGGCTGTGGATGCCTCCTCCCTAGGGGTGTTCAAAGCCAGGTTGGATGAGGCTTTGAGCAACCTGGGCTAGTGGGAGGTTTTCCTGCCCATGGCAAGGGTTTAGAACTAGATGATCTTTAAGGTCCCTTCCAACCTAAACCATTCCATAAATCTACAGATTTATGAACTGCAGGCTTCCTAGGCGACTTGGTACAAACCACTTCTGCCCTAGCAAACCCATACATGCTGAATGCAGCCAGGAAGAAAACTCTCATCACACTCTCCAAGACCATGGTTCCAGCTCAGCTGTAGTAACCAAAGCTGATGTGGTTATGGACAACATGGGAGTTGCAAAAACACTTTTCATGCTGAGATGGCAGTGAGCAGACCAGGAGTCCCTGCAGACTCAAGAGCTTTCTCCTACAATTATCCTCTCTACTGACTATAGGTTTATCCCCTTTCCTCTTGTACCAGTACTTAGAGGAGTTACTCACACAGCCTCTGGAGCCCTCACTTTGCTAACCTCGTCTGTGCTGATGTATAGCCAAGGCCCAAGTGACTGAGGGATCATTGTACACATCGGCAACATTAATTCTGACATTTCCTACCCTTCAGAACCTTAGTAGCTGTAGTGAAGAATACATATGCCGAGAGTAATTTTTTCCTTTGTTATTTAAGTATCAGAAATGGCAAAAAAATCCCTCCCCTCAGAAGTTCCACCATGGCATCATAATGAAACCTGCATGGGTCAGTAGCAAGGCTAGCACTTTCAGATCCAATCTACAGACCTTCTTGCAGTTGCAGAAGTGGCAGCTGCTAGCAGCAGGAACATACTGTCATCTGTCACAGGGACCAAAACTACCTGGAGGTATCATGACCCACTTTGACAACAGGCTGTGCAGAAGATGCATGTGACAGCAGAGGAAGGACAAGGTTAAGAAGTGCATCCTTCTAGCTCTGCTGCAAGTCCTTCTCTTTCCACTTCTGATTGTGCCTGTGCACAAAGTCAAGTCTCCCTGACCAGACTCCTCCCTTTGCCCCCTGAATTGAACCTCTTGGCTTTGCCTATGTTGGCTCCTCTCTACCTACACAGCCCAGCAGAGAGGTATTCAAAGCACAGCATAGAGGTACCCAAAGCACAGCAGAGACTGTTTCTCTTCCTTCAAGTCTTAGAGTGCCAGACATTGTGAGAGTTCAACAGCAATATACTGTTCTCTGTCCTGGCAAACAAATTTCCAGCTGCAGCAGTTCAAAAAGTGAAAAAGTTGTACAACTACCAAGACCAAGTTCTTCACCATGGGAAGTGTCTAGAAATCTGGAAAACAAGCAGTGCAGTCATTCAACCCATAACAAGTGCTCGACGTTTTTCCTTGGTGCCTTCAATCTGCGGCAGGTGACACCACACTGGGACTGATGGACCCCAAAACCATGTCTTTGCTCTACCAGAACATCAGAAGCAGTGCCTCATTCCTGCCTGCCCCATAGCTGAGAAGCAGCATTTGCAATTTGGGAGTCCCCCATCAGTCAAGAAATGACAGCCAGCTGGCCATTCTCACCAGCCCAGTGAATGACTGGCTGGGCCAGCTGGCCAGCCCACACACACTTCTGAGTCAAGCCCAGGGATTACATTACTGCAGTTACTGCTGGCTGAACGAAGGCTGCATTGTAATTATGCCACACAGAAAACTAAAAGCTTTGAACATCTGCCTTATCTAGCCCTGAGGGAGCTGGCCTAAAGAAGTCACTAAAGGACACCATAGTTCAATTTAATGTGACTTGAACTTTAATTTCTAATTCGCCTCACCAGATTCAAGTGGCTGAGCTCTGAAGAAAACCAGGGACATTCAGGGCAAAAGGGTACTCTCCCTTCCATCTTTCAGTAAGAATTCCCAGAGGTTCTTGGTATAAATCAACATACAGAAGGATTGCATGCAAACAACAAACCCCCTTGTGAAACACCTGCCTGCCTGCTGAGGACAGGCTCAGTGAGCTGCGGCTCTTTAGCTGGGATCAGAAGAGCCTAAGGGCTGCCTTCATTCATGTTCATAAAGATATACAGGGCAGTGTCGGCAGACGGAGCCAGGCTCTGCTCAGGGATGTCCAATGACACAGGAGCAGAAAGGAAAACTTTCCCTGTGAGGGTGCCAGAGCCCCGGAGCAGGCTGCCCAGAGAGGTTGTGCAGTCTCCTTCTCTGGAGACATTCCAAACCTAGCTGCATGCATTCCTGTGTGACCTGCCCTGGGTGATCCTGCTCTGGCTGGGGGGTTGGACTGGATGATCTTCCAACACCTAATGTTCTGTAATCCTGTGCAATTATGCATAAGCAATATTTAGGCAAGTGATCCTGAAGAACTCTTCATAAGAGTACTCCCAAAGAGGAGGTTTAAGGAACGTTTAAGGAATGTTACCAGTACCTAGAAACTTTGTGAGGGTAATGTAAAAATCGTTGGATGGTACAGCAGACAATGGAAAGCTGAGGTGTTGCAGAGGCAGAGGAAACATTCTGAAGAGTTGAAAGGGACACTGTGGAGGGCTGAGGGTGGTTTAGTGAGAGGGAAGCTCAAACTATTGTTGATGGGGCAGGCACACCTGTGTGCTGACAACTCTGAAGTTCTACCTTATCAGCCAGTCACTGATCTGGACAGAGATGTCAGTGGGGGCAGAAAGAAGCACTACCATCATGGTATTATGTATGAGGAATCCGAGGCACAGCAAGGCTAAATGGCAAGAGCTGTGGAAGACTGTAGGTTATCTGCAAGTACCTGATTGTCCTCAGAGCTCCCCAAGGTACCACCTAACCACATGGGCAATGTGATGACCATGGAATTGTGGCCTCAGCCTGAAGAACTCTCCTGCATCAGGGTGCCTTCCCCAAGCAGAGTTTTTGCTGTCAGCCTTGGACTGACTGAATCACTATTGCACATTTGCAGGGCACTGTTCCTGTGAAGTCATCAAGATCCAATTTTTCCAAGCGACAACCCCTGCCCAAACAACAAGAGGACACTGCTGGAGCCTGGGGTGTCAGTAGCACCAACAGCTGCTTACCAGCCAGATCATTCTTTCTGTATCAGTGCAAGGCCAAGTCCCAGTAAGGGATGTAAAGTGGTTCTGCATGGACTGCCAGGTACAGCCTTTGGCTTAAAAGCAGTATGACTGCAGGACCCTCCCTCTTCTTGAAAGCAAGTGGTAAGAGATAGGCAACATTATCAAAAGATGGGAGTCCTCCTTAAGGCAACAGCTTTCTCCTCTGCAGAGCCACTCAGCTCACAACAGGACAGGCTTTCTCCAGAGCCTGAGAACTGCTGACTTAGCTGCCCCACGAGGAGTCCCCTGTGATAAGAATTAATCCACAGCTTCTGGGAGCAATCGACTCCAGCATCCGGCTTTAGCAAAGACTTCATCAGGGCAACAGCAGCCGTGGGTCTTCCATTGAGCAGTTGCCCTGTCCCATCACCACATATCACTCAAGAAAGTGTCTGACTCTTCCTGTCAGCCAGCCTCCCTCAGCAGAAAGCAGCAGGTGACAATGCCTCCTCTGCTGCTGTGGTTTGTGGGCTTCAGAGTCTCTGTTATCTGCCCTCTGCAGCACCTCAGCTGACAGGATGCTTCCCCAGAGCTTTCCATCACAGGAAATTTCCTGTGGGGAAGCACTCAGTGAGCAAACAAAGAGAAGTGCACAGAGACAGCTGGAAGAAAACAGTCAACAGCTGAAGCAGCACAGGCAAGGGGGCTAGGTCACAGGGCCCAGTTTTGTGAGGAGAGTCATGCCAGCTAAGGAGCTGGCCCTTAGAAATCACCATTATGTTTATCTTAAAGATCTCTTCCAGCGAAAACAATCTGTGATTCTCTACATTGCCTCACAAGGCTGAAGTTCAAATGTTACTGTCAGCTGCTGTTTGACCTCTCTAAAGGGACTCAACACCCTTAATGCTACCTTTCACACAGGGCTGCCAGAGAGCACAGACCACAGACCACAAGCTCAAGCACCACTTCAGCAGCCTCTTCTATGGTACCTTCTGCTCCTCTGGAGACTTTCAAAACCAACCTGGATGTGTTCCTGTGCAGCCTGTTCTAGGTCAGGGAGGTTGGACTGGATGATTTCTGGAGGCGCCTTCCAACCCCTAACATTCTGAGATTCTGTCATTCTCCAAGTGAGGCCAAGGACAGGATACAGGCATAGGGCTATGACTGTCTTCACAGATGAAGCTGGGACTGCAGTCTAGGATGTATCATCACGTGTCCATACTGAGCTGACTTTGTCATCACCTAATGGGTCTGACACCCCCTGCCCCACAAATTCCCCCTGCTATAACATCTGATCATGCTTTGAACATACTGCTAGAGGAAATGTGTTTATCTCTAGCTGACCATCTAGTTTCTCTTCCTACAAAATCTGTGCTTCTGGTGTCTCTTTCTCTTCCCTTCTCTTTCTACCCTGTGCCCATTTCCTCCCATGACACAGTTGTCTCTCCCCTCCATTTTTATTACACCAGTCTATGCCAGCATGCTGTACCCCTCCTCAGTTTTTTAACCCCTCAACTCCTCTCTCCACAGCAGTTCCCTCGCAGGTATCACCTTGGAGAGAAGAGGAAAGACATGCATGTCTGCTAGTGGGGAAAATAAAGATGATCTGAAAACAAGGGTCTTCCATGCTGGCCGTGAACACAAATTTAATGCAGCACATGGGATACAGCTCACCTCAGATTTGAACTTGCCTGGGAAGAATCACAGAATGGCTCAGGTTGGAAGGAACCTCAGACATCATCTACTCCAACCTCCCCACTATACGCAGGGACACCTCTCAACTAGACTCAGCTGCTCAAGGCCTCATCCAGCCTGGCCTTCAACATCCCCAGGCAGGAGGCAGTCACAACCTCCCTGGGCAGCCTATTCCAGAGTCTCACCACCCTCACAGTGAAGAACTTCTTCCTAAGATCCAGTCTAACCCTGCTCTCCCTCAGCTTCAAACCACTCCCCCTTTGCCTGTCTCTAGATACCCTCAGGAAAAAGTCCCTCTGCAGCCTTCCTGGATGATCCCTTCAGGTACTGTAAAGCAGCTCTAACGTGCCCCCGTAGGCTGAACTGCTCCAGCTCCCTCGTCCTATCCTCATAGCAGAGGTGCTGCAGCCCTTGGGTCATCTGGACTCACTCCAACAGCTCTGTGTCCTTCTTATGCTGGATACAGTATTCAAGGTGGCATCTGATTCTGGTCCCCATCATAAGAGGGGCATGCTGGGGACCCTCATGGAAGTTGCGGGGACAGTACTGACATGGGAAAATCCTGCTGAAGAGCACAGACTGACTAGAAATGTATGGCAAGGTGCCAGGCCATAGCTGTGCACAAAATGCAGGGTCCGAGAACATGTTTCAGTCTCAGCCACTTGGGACCAAGCTTGCTGAAACATCTTAGCTGCATTAAGCCCTAGGGTACCCCCCAGGTACTTCAAGTTAGTCTGTAAGTGGGAATGAAGTATGGGAGCATGAGCAGAGGTGGCCTGGACTTTTGCACCATTCTCATTTGTGTGGTTATTTTTGGCTATGAGAGTGATCACCTGCACACCTCCAGCTCTGATTTAACGTTTAGCTCATGCGGTGCCTGTTTTAAGCACCCATTTCAGGCTCCTCTCTTGAACTCTATGACAGCAAAAGGCAGCACTGACTGTTCTCCACCCTCTCCTACTTAACTGCAGCTGTGGTCAAGGGACTTCTGCCAACACACCCACAATGCCCTGCTCCACAGGAAGTTCCCAAGATCTCTTCCTGCACAGGAAATTTCCTGTGGTCCAACAGACATTCCTCTTAGCTTTTATCACTCACATCCATTTGTTTTGGCAAATAACTCTTCTTAAAAGCAACAAGAAATAGACAGAGCAAAAGCAAACACTGCCACAAAAGGGAAAAAAAAAAAGAAGTTATGGTTAGGGTAAGAAGCAGGACGAAATTGATCTATGGCACACAGCAGAATACAGAAAATAGACAAAATATGCTGCTGCAGCTGACTCCTGAGGTTTTCTGCCTTAAACACTGTGCCTGTTTGATATGCACAGGCACAGTATTCTTAAGATTCCACGCAGGGGTTTTTCTTTGCCTTTTAAAACCATTTTTACTGGTGCATTTTCCTAACCTGTAAGGCAATGTGCAAGGAATTATTAATCTTTCCCTTCTTTGCAAAATTCATGGAATCCTAGAATGGCTCACGTTGGAAGGGACCTTAGAGCTCATCTCCTCCAATCTCCCCACCATGGGCAGGGACACCTCTCACCTAGACTCAGCTGCTCACAACCTCATCCAACCTGGCCTTCGACACCGCTGCAGCCTCCCTAAGGAGCCGATTCCAGTGTCTCACCATCCTCCTACTGAAGAACCTCTTCCTAAGATCCAGTCTAACCCTGTTCTCCTCAGCTTCAAACCATCCCCCCTTGTCCTGTCCCTAGACACCCTCAGGAAAAGTCTGCAGCCCTCTGCAGCCTTCCTGGAGGATCCCTTCAGGTACCAAAAGCAGCTCTAAGGTCTCCCTGGAGACTTCTACAGGCTGAACAACTCCAGCTCCCTCAGCCTGTACTCATAGCAGAGGTGCTCCAGCCCTTAATCATGCCCTTATTTCTCACCTTACCTCATCATTGCTAACATCAGCAAAGTTAACAGAAGAAAATGTTCAATAAATAAATAAATACTTCAGTAAAATTTCACCAGACACACCCTGCTATAATCAAAGCCTCTCCAAATCCAGGATAACGAAATGTCAGGGGTTGCAAGGGACCTCAAAATATTGAGTCCATCCCCCTGCCAGATCAGGATCACCCAAGGCAGGTCACACAGAAATGTGTCCAGGTGGGTTTTGAAAGTCTCCAGAGAAGTCATTGCTTATAAACACAAGAAAGTTGACTGAGCTTCAGTTTGGAAATTTTCGAAGTCATGAAGGCCAGGAGACACTGGGTGAGGTTTTCAGATGCACTTTTGTGCTTCAAAATAAAGGTAAAGGCCTAGGGAAGGATTCCTGAAGTACCTGAAAGTATAAGAGATGTATATTGCTTAAAACCCCCAAAGGCTACCTTGTTGCCTTGATTCACACACACACAAAAAAAATCCCAACATTAAGAGTGAAGGATTCTGACTGGAAAACCCTTTTCACAATGAGGACACTTCCACTGTGGCAGGGTTGCTTACAGACATTGTGCAACCTCCATCTTTGGAGATTTGAAAGACACAACTTGATAAAGCACTGAGGGACACTGTCTGTCTTCATAGCTGACCCTGCAGGAGGTTGGAGCAGAGACCTCCTGAGGTCCCTACTCACTTGAATTCTATGATCTCTGTAAATGTGCCTCTCCTTTTAAGTTCCAATTTGACACTACTTCAGCCTGTAATCTGTCTTACGTGGCAAAAAGGGAGTTGAGCTTCCTATCCCACCTAAAAGACAGAACTTTTGAATGAGCTGCACTGAGCTAGGAGAATAAAGGGAACAGATGGCATCTTGTAAAGTACACTTCCAGATAACTGAGTGAATGCTTGTGATTCCAGAGTGATCTGAAAGCCAACTACAACTGCAGGCCCACTCAATCCTCTTCTCTCCAGTTCATCAACTCCTTTTTTCCTGGTTTACTTTAGCCTCCCAGCAGACTAAGGGTAACAGCAGTAGCCTGAGGTTCCTTACTATAAGCTTTTCCCAGGGTTCATCAGCCTGCACAGAATCATAGAACAGTTGAGGTTGGAAGTTGACTTCAGAGATCTCCTCTGAGGCCAACCCCTGATCAAAACAGTATTCTGTGTTTCAATTTGTGCCCATTTTCACTGCACACCACACAGAACAGTTGACTCTGTCTTTATTCTTTTTCCATCAAATACCTATGCACACTGATAAGATACCTCCCAGCATCCTTTTCTTGAGGATAAGCAGATGAAGCTCTTTCAGCCTCTCTTCACAGGTTAGATGCTTGAAACCCTTGGCTGATTACAACCTCATGGCCCTTCACTGGACTTCCTCCAGTATGTCAATGTCTGTCTCACATTGGGGAGCCCAAGACTGGACACAGTGCTCCAGATATGATCTAACCAGCAATCCCCTCATTCAACCTACTTGAAGGTTCTGCCTAATGCTGTCCAGGATGCTGTGGGCATATCTTGGAGACTGAAGCAGCACACGTGGAATGTTCCTATGCCAGGAATAGAAGTGTTATGTTTTATCATCAAACATTAGAATCGGGTCAGTCAGGATCACTGGAGACACAGGTCAAGGGACAAAGTTGGTATTTTTTTCCCTTAGGTGCTCAGGAAAACAGATGACCAAAAATAAAGAAAAAGTAATTTTGCTTTTTAGAGGTGATTTGCTTTGGAGAAGGCGTTTGCAGAAAGAAAAAAGAAATTCCCAAGGCAATTAGGAGACTTCAGAGCATATCTTGTTGCAAGACAAAGTCTTTTGGGGGAGTCACTAAGCCAGCCCTGATGGACTATCACAGGTACCAGCACAGCACACAGATTTTAGCTTTCCCCCCTGCATGAGGATGGTGGCTGTAGATTGCTCAGCAAACACTCAGCCATTGAAAGCAGTAAGCAGAAGTGTTAGCCAGTTGAACTGGCAGGTCCAAAAGTTGTTCCCCATTTCTGAGGAAGGCAGTGTGACAAAGGGCGCTGCCAGACACTCCTGCTCAACCTGCATGATAGACTCGGCCCATGGCACCCACAACTGCCAGCCGGGCAACAACTTCAGAGAGTTTAGTGCTTACTTACTATTCTGAACATCTAATAATGCCCTGAAAGCTTCATCAATCTCTTTATTATCCTCTGGATACACAGACACACCATTTACTGGAATATTTTGCTCTCTCGACCAGACACTTTGTTTTGTTAGAGGTACCAGTGTTACACCCTACCCGGGAAAAGTCACTGCCCTTTCTTGTTATAAAAAAATCTGCTGTGGGTACTGTACAAATGATAGAGGACTTGGAATTTGATACTGGGATCATTTGTACTTATGGAAGTACCTGGGGTTAGTTTCCACTCGAGGTTCCAAGACTGTTAGGGCCATTCGGATTTGCAATAGGATTTTGTTTTCCCCATTACACCTCTCTAAAAATGTGCCTGGCTTCTCACTATTTCCATTCTTCAAGTTTTCAGACACTATTTCCTCGTTGGCAGCTCCCTATCTTCCTCTCCCATTCTCAGACAGTGAAACATAAAGGCACTGAATTTAAAATAAATCCTTAAACACACCCATCTACAAGTAAATACAAGGAAAGTAAAAGAAACAGAGTGCAAAACAGCACAAGGGTAATGTAGGTGGAGCGCATAGCACAGACGAAATGCATCATACCCGCACGCTGACTGGCTGCTTGATCAAGATCCATCTTTGAAAATCCACAGTAGAGAGTAACAAATTTCTTCAAGTCATCGACAGTTCATGAAGCAGATGACCTAAAGAATTCAATCAGTACACCCAGCTACAAAGCAAGAACATGGACTTAATTTGATGCATACACTGTTAACCCCTTCACTTATTCCTGCTAGACAAGACCTGAGACCTCCTGTGATCTACGTCACTTATTTATCAGCTGCTGATAAATGGACATCCCAGACAATCAACAAGCCAGATGAATTAGTGGTAAGGTGACCTTGTTCAGTACCTGATTTTTGTTTCAGAACAACAAACCTCCTGGTGAAGTCCTAATGGCCAAAGCTTACTAATAACCAAAAGCATTTCCAAGAGCAGTTCCCTGAACTGAAAGACCAAACAAAATCTGAGATATAATGAAATGTGCTCAGAGATGTGAGCAGGGAGCGTGCTCCAGGAACCACTCTCAGAGTGGCGCACAGCAGTCTAGGAGGTTACAGCCTGTGACCACTAAAATGTGCCCTCCTAAGGAAACCATGAGAAGGGACACCTAGTAGGGAGAAAATACTACAGCTTTCTTTTCTCTGCTTCCAACAGCATGTTGCCAAGGACTTAGATGTGTTTTAGAGTAAAGGAAAGGTTGCACAGGTGAGACAAGACAGATTCTGCCCTGTCCTCCAGGCAGTGACAAACAGTAGACTTCACTTGCAGCTCCAGATTGGTAGCAGATGGCTACCAGAGCTCTTTGCCTTACTCTTTATTCCCTGACACCATCCCACCCACAGCAAAACCTGAGCTCAGTACAGTGGTCTTCCAAGAATCCTAGGTGAATTTAGGAGAAACATCCACAATCTCCAGCCTCTCCCAGTGGATGATTTACATGGAAGGTTGTCACATGGAAATCAGTTCCTTGTTGTTATCTCGAAGTCATAACCTCCGCTCTCCTCTGCTCCCTAAATCAGTTATCTAGCCCCCAAAGAGGCCATAGTTCACACTTATAGAGCAGGTGTGCAGCACCCCTGTGGCGGGGCACATCCAAGTCCTTGCCCCACCAAAGGTTTGAATGGGGTGCAAAACTGTTCTGCTTCCCCCCACCTCTGGTTCAGGGGGTGTGGAATGTGAAAGGTGTAGGTGTCAAGTACCTTACCCCAACCCCGCAGGCTGGAACGGGGGACAGCAAATCGCCCCGGCATATATATATGGCAATGGGACACATTCTCTAAGGAAGCACTTGGAAGCACTGAGGAGCACTTGGGAGCAGAAAAGGAGCAGAAAAGAGCAGACTTGGAGCAGACTGCTATGG
>VWYK01019826.1:21685-35997 GCA_013399775.1 Semnornis frantzii | reverse complement strand
AGCTGAACATGAGCCAGCAGTGTGCCCAGAAGAGCCAATGGCATCCTGGCCTGTATCAGGAACAGTGTGGCCAGCAGGACAAGGAAGGTTATTCTTCCCTTGTACTCAGCACTGCTCAGGCCGCACCTTGAGTACTGTGTCTGGTTCTGGGCCCCTCAATTCAAGAGAGATGTTAAGGTACTAGAATGTGTCCAGAGAAGGGTGATAAAGCTGGTGAGGGGCCTGGAGCACAGCCCCATGAGGAGAGGCTGGGGGAGCTGGGGTTAGAACCTGGAGAAGAGAAGGCTCAGGGCTGACCTCATTGCTCTCTACAACTACCTGAAAGGAAGTTGTAGCCAGGTGCGTGTTGGTCTCTTCTCCCAGGCGACCAGCAACAGAACAAGGGGACACAGTCTCAAGTTGTGTCAGGGAAGGTCTAGGCTGGATATTAGGAGGAAGTTCTTCACAGAGAGAGTGATTGGCATTGGAATGGGCTGCCCAGGGAGGTGGTGGAGTCGCCGCCCCTGGAGATGTTCAAGAAAAGACTGTATGGGGCACTTAGTGCCATGCCTAGTTGATTGGCTAGGGCTGGGTGATAGGTTGGACTGGATGATCTTGGAGGTCTCTTCCAGCCTGTTTGATTGTATGATTCTAAGACTTCCAGTTTCAGCTTTTAGGGTGCTAGGGCTTTTCTGGTGGGCTGGCTGAGGTTTGGGGTGGAGGGAACCATTCTATTTCTGCCTTCTGCCGCTGCTTGTGCATTTTGCTACCTTTTCTGCAAACAGGCTGAGGTTATTGTGCATCTTAGCATCTCATTAAACTCTCTTTAGAGGCATTTTTTGTGAGTTAGTTCCCCTCCAGTCTGGGAGAGGAGGAGGGGTGGCAAGGGTTTGTGAGAGTACACTATATTAACCCTGGACAGATTCAGACATACACCAACTGTTGCTTTTATTCTGCAGTGGATGAGGACCCTGCTCTACTGTTTGATCAGGCAAGACTTTTCCTGCAGTACACTTAAAAAAACCCAAACAACGTATGCTGGACAGATAGTAAAGCAAATCACTGAAACACAGTTTACTGCCACTTGACTTCTTTTGATTCCCCCATCATGCCTCTTAAGAGGAAGTTGTCTCATTCTCCTGAGCTATACTTTATTGGTACCTCCTTAGCTGCAGAGAGAAGGCTGAAAGCTTTCACACAACTAACTGCACAGCAGCAGGAGATTGAAACCACTTCCCAAGAGCCCTTTTTTTAAAGTCATGTTTATTCTTTCTTGGGATGATCTCAGTTTTCAATCATTTTTAGATTAAAAGTATTTCATAAAGCAGGGGGGTGAAATAGTGGAGACTCAAGGGTTTTTTAACACAACCTGACACAGCCTCACTTCTTTCCTGCTCCTCTGTGTGTGTGTACAGAATTTACAATTTACTAGGAGGTCCCTTTGAGAGGACAATGAACCACAGTCAACATGTCCTGTGGGATTTAGGCCAAGGCAAAAACACAAGGAGCTTTGGCAAATGTAAACATGTTTAAAGGACTTTTCTCTGCCCCATAAATCCTTCTGAAGTTGAAAATTGTGCCTTGCCAGGAAATAAACTTCAGGAAAAATTGCTTCCCTGCCCCTTTTTTCCCTGCATGTTTTTCCTTTTGAGGAGCAGACAGTTCAGGCTGCTAAGTCATCTGTCTTAAAAAGAAGAGAAGAACGTAAGAGGTGAGTACTACTATCAGACTGTTGGCAGTATGCTTGTCACTGCTTTGGAGAACACAGGTGAGGATTATTGGATTCTTTGTCTCACACTATTGACAACATATCTGCTCTGCACTTACTGCTTCAGCTGCAGTCAGTGTGGGCTGACCAGACTGGCTACAACTCAGATGCAGCAGCAGCAGACTCAGTTTGACTGGGACCCTGCGTATGCTCACTCATTAGCCTAAGACTGATGTGGGGCAACCCACGAGAGTGGTGTGAGCAAGCCCTTAAACAGGCTATTAAACTTTACCTAAAGCCACAGCTTTATGAGCACTTCAGGCTGGTTTAAAGTGGCACTGCCACAGTAAATCAGTCCCATCTCATATTCCATTTTTTATACAGTTCCCTTGAAACCTCCTTAAGTGGTCAGGCTGCTGTGCAAAAAGTCTGTTCAAGAAAAGGACTCAGGTAAAACTAAAGGAAAAAAAACACACAAACCAAACCCCACTATTTTCTCCAAACTTTAGTTTTAACCCAGAGAAAATTCCCACTCTGTGTATTTGCACAGTCGAAAAAGACATTCTGCCAACAGTCAGTGTGCAGATGGGATGAACAGGTATGGGTTTTGGAAGATCCTCAGAGGAAATGACATTTGGGAATGTTGTGATGAAAAACATCATCATGATATACACTCATTTACTTTTATTAGCGGCCAAACCAAGGACTATACTAACAAGTTATCTTCTGTGAATTCCACTGTGAATTCCATGCAATAGCATGGAATATTATCAAGGCTTAACTGATGCCTCTCTGTCAGGTACAATTAGCATGTTGTCAAGGTCTTCAACTCCTTAATCCTCAAAAATAATGTCAAACAAATTGCCTTCAGCATATTAAACAATTTGTTCATAAAAGGGCCTTAATCTCTTAATGGTTATTTGCTGAAGAGAATCTTGCTGTGTTGAAGAGAATTACGATAGCTGACAGTTGGACTCCTCGTACACATTTTGTTATTGTTGTTTTACTGATGATTAAGTCCTAACCATGAAGGAAATGCTTGAAGGGGGTGGTGGAGTGACTGACAAAATGCTGACTTTTCTCATTTTGCACTTTGTTCAGATGACAAGTAGGTTTTTCTTGGCCTCCCTCACCCTTCTGCTGCTGCACCATTCAGATAATTTTTCTTTAATACCTTTGATGACACTTCTGTCTCAGTAGGGATTTTGGTGTTGTGGGAAAACATGAAGCACCAGCTCTGAAGACTGTGTAGACAAGAGAAGAGTTAGTTTACTACCACATCCCTTTGCCTCAGCCATGGGCTAACCCTGCCAAAGAGAGGTCATCCTGAGCTGTGATAACCTGTTTCACTCCAAGTCTCCCTGGCCTGATGGTACTCCTGAGCTCACAGTTACACCTACAGTTGTTTTAATGATGGGAGATGGATGCTCATGGACAGTTCTTCACTGGAGACAGGACAGAAACCATCCCTTAACAGAAGCCACTAAATCAACACCGAGTGTTTATTTGTGATCACTGTTAGCATGATTTGGACTCAGACCAAATTTAGTAGCATTCCACATAACCACCTTGTGCTCCCTTCTGCCCTCACCTCCCATTTCCCCCCTTAGACTGATTCATGACCAGAATAAAAATTGATGTTTTGTGGGTCTGTGTTGTACATTATATGGTCTTTAGGCCCCATCTGCTAGGTTTCAGATGGCCTTAACACAATCAGAAGAGCAGGAATAACCTGCTGTCCATCTAGGGCAGACTTCAGAAACACAGCTGTGGTGAGGTATCACAGGACTCCAGCTTCTCTCACCACTGCTTAGTGCAGAATCTTGCTCCTGCACTCGGTCTCCCTTCCTTCAAATGGTCGCAGCTCTTTTACACTAAAGACAAGCCTGTTAGATAAGCTGCTAATCGTCAATGCCCTTTGATCCATACTCCTCATTCTTCCATCCTCTTCAGATAGAATTATTGTTAATAGTCTGGAAAGAGTGGAAAGGAGAATCTTTCACCAGCAGGCTTCAAAATAGTTCATAAGAATTAATGTGTTTATTCTTGCAAAGGACCTTTTCCTAGGTAGGCAAAGTGAGCAGCCTCCTGCAATAAGGTGTCAACAGACAGTAAAAGATTGCAGGAGTTTGATAATCATTAAGTACAGCAAATGGGACAGTTTTCACCAACAATGTGAGCCTTGGGCAAATTCTAGCAAGTGAAGAATAACACATAACTTCTCTGCTTGACAATCGGATAAAGAAATCACATCCCTCACTGTGCTGAAGAGTCTCACCAGCTGATTATCATCCAGTAAAATGTAAGAGAATATCAATTCATTTGTATTCATTGGCTGAACTTTCAGAAAGTCAACTTCCTCTGCTGCAATAATATCTTTTGCACACATCTGCAAGTCACAAGATGTCAAATATGCTACTCTTCAGTGCCAATGCAGGTAGCTTATGCCTGCATCCCTATGTTTCTTTTTTCACAGAGCAGACTGGAGGTATTTTGGCTCCCCTCCCTGCTTGGTTTCACAGAAAACACTCTGTAATTCTCAAACTTCACTGTAGTCAGAGACTCACAGAATCACCGAGGCTGGAAAAGACCTTTAAGATCATCAAGTCCAACCAGAACCCAGCTACCAGGACCACTAAACCATCTCCTGAAGCACCACATCTACAGCTTCTTGAAGATGTGCAGGAATGACAACTCCACCCCCTCCCTGGGTGTGGAGCCTGTTCCAGCCCCTCACCACTCTCTCACTAAAGAAGTTTTTCCTCACATCCAACCTAAACCTCCTCTGGCACAACTCAAACTCATTTCCTCTCATCCTGTCACTGGTTACTTGGGAGAAGAGACCAACACAAGCCTAACTCCAACCTCCTTTCAGAGAGATGCAGAGAATAATGAGATCTCCCCTCAGCCTTCTCTTCTCCACACTGAACAACCCCAGCTCCCTCAGCTGCTCCTCACATGATGTCCTCTAAACTCCTCCCCGGCCTCACTGCTTTTCTCTGGACACCCTCCAGCACATCAGTATCCCAGAACTGAAACCACTACTCAGCCTCACCAGGACCATCACTTCCCTACTCCTTTTGATTATCTCACCTCCCTCTCATCTTCTTGGTCTGAACCCTAATCCCTTTCCACAAACACACTCTCCTACACTGCATGGAACCAGGGGTTTGGAAGCATGGAAAGTCAATAAAGCTCACATTCTGCACACAACTCAGGCAGCCTCATAAATCCTGACTTGGAGGACTTCACCAAGAACTCCAGATCTATTTGAGCAGCACGCAAGACTTTTAAGGCCACAAAACATTGCGACTGAAGGGAACTCTAGATGGACCACCCTTCAGAAAGCATACTCAAGTTGAATCTTCTCTATAACAATCCTACTTGAACTAGCACAAGCTCCAACAACTGCTTAGACTGCTTAAGCCACTAATCCTACTGGATGGCTCCTCTAGAACCTTCCTCCTCTGACAGCTTTACATACCCCAGATCAGTTTGTTCACAGCCAGTACTGGGTTTGGTTTTCATTCATACAAAATGAGGTTGGCATTGAGATTTTACTTACCTTAATCACTTAATTATCTTAATTTCTGTGAGACTCATCCCTGCCATAGTCAAACACCTTTGTAATAATGAAAGCTATAGTACTGAGAGATGAAAAAGGCATTCTGCCCTTACGGGCATAACATGGATAACAGGGGCTGATGTGAATGTACACACTGGCAACACCAGCAAAACAATACAGCCCAGCAGTTCAATTTTGGGAGTATACCTGGGATACAGTTTGGTGGGCAAGCCTAAAGCTTCTGGGTGAGAAGAGGTTATGCAATTGCTGAAAGCCAAAATCCAGACCACTGATGGGTTGGTAGTGCCTGGGTTGCATCCTTCACAGCAATCTTTGTGGTGGAGTCAGAAATTCTTATTATATCTAGAGCATCACTGTCATCACAGACTATACAGAATCCTATGGAAGTACAATGGAAATGCTTTAATGCACTAGGAACTAATGGCAGACTCTCATTGCACAGCTTTAACACCCATAGCAGCACTGCTTCTATCTTACTCTCTGCTACTTCTTTGACTGCAAGGTGAATCTCAGGCACTAGGCCCTCAGAATCACCCCTGCGGTTTGGCACTGCACACAAACACTTACCCAGGTACTATTCATCCCTAGTTGTGTGTGCAGTCAATAAAGTGGGAAAAAGGAAAGGTGTATTTATTCTCTCTGCTCCAAGAGATACAGAGAGTGCAGAGTCCTTCACTCCTAAGGTACCAGGGCTCATGTTTATTTAACAACTCAGATCGTTTCTTGATATTGTGCAATTCAGCCCATGGAAATTTCCTTGTTTGCATAATTCTGTTGTGTTGATATTGCTGGGGTTAAACTCAAAACAAAACATTGCACGACACTGATTTGAAAACTGAAAAAGTCTCTTGGTAGAAGTAGGGAGGGATTTTTTTTTTTTTTTTTTCTTCTAAGTTGACTTCCAGTAAGGCTTGGAGGTCATTCTGAGTTGAACAATTTGCAGTCGCAAATCATGCTCTTCTGAGCGTAAGCAACACAATTCCTAGAGTCTTAGATATAACAGCTAAAATGGTATTTAGAGGTTCTGGCTCACCCACTCCCAGATTTCCTGGACACTGGTTTAATGCATGCTAGAAAAGCCTGAATTAGTGGATGGAATAAAGCAATTCAACAGTTCCTCTTTCTTGCCCAGAATCTCTCATACAGCCACAAAACTCCATCCCTAACACCTATGCAGAGACTACAAAGCTCTTTAAGGGTTGTTGCTCACCAGTAGCTAAAGCATCACCCTGATTTCCATGAGAAATCTGACTGAACTGCTGCCATGTTTGTTCTGCCTCCTTTGTGGTTCTCTTCTTCCTTCCTGCATTTCAGGTTGTGCATTAAGCTGCGCAGCCTCAACCTAGTGGCAAGCAGGTTTTGATTTTACTTATTTCGTACTAGTAAAATATTTTTTTATTTTTCCATCAGGGTCACAAAACTGTAGCTGCTAATGATGGGGAGCTAAAAAAGAAAGGTAATAGTGAAGAGTTGTATTATTAAAATACTTTTGCCTTTTCAAATAGTTAACAGAACAGAGGCAGAGAGTTTTCATTAGTCAATGGTACGTCACTAATGGCCTTTTCCAGGAAATGTGTAATTAGGGCACTCCCTTGACTCTTACTGGATTGAAAAATAATTATTTTATATGACTAACTTCCTTAGAAAGGAAATTTCCCTAAGAAAAATATCACTTTGTGCCTCAAAGTATTGTAGAGATACAAGCCATTAGTGTCAGCATGAAGAGAGATTGCTTCTCTTCACCTGCTTCAGAAAGGCTAACTTTCATCCCCCAAAACATCTAAACCAGACAGTTGTGGTCACATTAGTCTGGCTAGGCAGAAGTGAATCTCATAGAATGGCTCAGGTTGGAAGGAACCTCAGAGCACTTCTACTTCCACCTCCCCACCATAGGCAGGGACACCTCTCAACTAGACTCAGATGCTCAAGGCCTCATCCAACCTGTCCTTCAACATCTCCAGGAAGGAGGCAGTCACAACCTACCTGGTCAGCCTATTCAAGAGTCTCACCCTCACACTGAAAAATTTCTTCCTAAGATCCAGTCTGACCCTGTTCTCCCTCGGCTTCAATCCATCCCCCCTTGTCCCGTATCTAGACACCCTCATGAAAAGCCGCTCTGCAGCCTTCCTGGGGGTTCGCTTCAGCTATTGAAAGGCAGCTCTAAGGTCGCCCTGAAGTTCTCTTCTAGGCTGATCACCCCCAGCTCTGTCAGCGTAGAGAAAAATCACTGTGCCTCCTTCGGCAGTTCATAAGTGAAGCCTTTTCATACACAAGCAGGCACAGGAGTGGAAAACTCCTAAATAGGGATTGTGCAACAGAAGAAACTCATGTCCATAATTCTCACTTTCAGCTTCAGGGTTTCTCCCTGCCAATCCTCTTTCTCATGGGAAGCAAATGCAGCCGGTGCAGAGCAGTTGCTGATACCACCTTGAAATGCTGTCATAGTGACGGCTTGGGCAACACAAGTAGCCAGCACTGCTGCACACGTCATCCTCCGGATCCCCAGGAGATGAACTTATCTAAAAGGCAGGCTCTCCCAGGGCTGCCTGGAAAGCTTTATTTTACTCTGAATTGACTAACTCCCTCAACACAAACATATAGATATTTAGAGGAAGTCAAACACAGTTGGACTGTTTACAGATCTTTCCTGTTAATATTTCTTGCTGCAACGGCCTCTGTGATTGTAAGTCATGCTGAGGTGAAAAAAAGAAGCATTTCAAATGGGGAGGGAGACATCCAGCTTGTTAAAATACCAGTTACACTCCAGACAGCCTGCAGCTCTGAGCACCAGAAGAATCACAAGAATGGCTACCTTGAATTAATTTTTGGCTCACGTATTCTTCCCCCAACTTTTCTAGTCCTGTCTGTGGAGCTTTCGAAAAAGTTGCATGTACTTTATGCAGCTTCTCCTCATACCAGGAGAAGCAGGCAACACAGGAGTGAAATCACAGAAACATTCAGGTTAGAAAAGACCCTCAGTATCACCAAGTCCAACCGACATCCCTACTCTACAAGGTTCACCCTAAACCATATCCCCAAGCACCACATCCAAATGACCTTTAAACACATCCAGGGTTGATGACTCAACCACCTCCATGGGCAGCTCATTCCAATGCCTGACCCCTCTTTCTGGGAGTTTTTTTTTTTCCTAATGTCCAGCCTACACCTACACAGTTGCAACTTGAGGATGTTTCCTCTTGTTCTATCACTAATCACCTGTGAGAAGAGACCAGCACCAGTCTCTCCACAACATCCTTTCAGGTAGCTGTAGACAGCAATGAGGTCTCCCCTTGGCCTCCTCTTTTTCAAATTAACCATCCTGAGCTCCCTCAGTCTCCATAAGATGCCAGCATGCCCAGTTTTCTCATTCAAGCAGAAATAGATGCTACATGATGGGACAGAACTCAAGATTAGGCCCTAGAACATCACTTATAAGAGTAGTAAGATGCATTCTACCTCACCTCTCCAGTCTTCCCTTTGTCCTCAAACATCCTGCATTGTAAGAGCTGTTCCTGTGATAGGAATAATTGCCTACAATTTATTTCAGCTCCACCACTGCTGGTTTTTAGCTGACTGGAGAAATCCTTATTGACTCACTATTGTCAGAAATTAAATATAAAGTTTCCATCTTCTGCCAACCCAGCAAGAACGTCTACTAGCAATCTCTGGTCTTCCCATGTATAAGTAGGAACAATATCCTTAGAAACCAGTCATGTAATTGTGATTTTCATGTCCTTTTTCTACCTCATTTCCTTCCAGCACTCTTGATATCATGCCAGGAACAAACAGTGTCCATGTTTAAAGCAATAAAAATCCTGCACAAATTAAGTGTCTTTCCCCCAGCATTTTACTGGAACTCACTATCATTAAGCTGAACAGTGAGCTTTGGAGTAGCACCTGATTAACAATGCAAACTTCTGGTCCAGAAAAAGTACTTGAAGTGTTCTGTCCTACGTGCAGAGAGACCATTGTGCCTCCACTCCAATTTCCTCCCAGCGTGGCTGCAGCTACTCCCATTGCAGGATGTTACCCAGGTTTTAGTTCTGAGCAGATTAGAAGCAATTCTGTTTCATTTTCACTGAAAAAAAGCAGGCAACAGAAATGAGTTCCATGTTCTTTGAGGGGTGAGGAAAGCTGCTCTGGTGAGACCTCACTGGTGCTGTGTCCAGTTCTGGAGCCCTCAACACAGGAAGGACAAAGACCTGATGGAATGGGTTCACAGGAGGGCCATGAAAATGATCAAAGTGTAGTACCTCTGCTTGTGGACAGGCTGAGGGAGCTGGGGTTGTTCAGCCTGAAGAAGAGAAGGCTCCAGGCAGACCTAAATGCAGCCTTCTGGTACCTGAAGGGGTCTACAAGAAGGCTACAGAGGGACTGTTTGCAAAGGCCTGCAGTGACAGGACACGGCAATGGTTTGAAACGAGAGAAGAGCAGATTTAGGTTGGATGTGAGGAACAAGTTCTCTATCATGAGAGTGGTGGAACACTGCAACAGGCTGCCCAGGGAGATAGTTGAGGCCTCATCCCTGGATATATTCACGGTCAGGCACTAGAGGACTCTGGGCAACCTGATCTAGTTGAGGATGTCCTTCCTTATTGCAGAGGAGGTCGGACTAGATGACCTTTGGAGGTCTCTTCCAACCTCAGATCATTCTGTGATTCTATGATATTGGAAGTTTGGGATGGCAAATACCAGAAGGAGTTGAGGTTGTGTGAAGCACACAAAGAGGAGCACATCATCTTAGCCTAAGAAAGAGGCAGGGAATAAAGAAAACACAGTAAAGTTTCTTCAGGAGGAGATGAGCTGAACAAAAAACTTTAGTAAGGGCAGAAAGAGGAACAACTCACGCAAACAGTATTGGCATGTTGATCTGAACCATTAATTTAATGCTATCAAAAAGTGGTGACAGCATAAGAGTCCTGAGCTCAGCGTTTATCCACCCTTTGCAGTCGGACTGCCTAGTGCACTTCTGGGTGCCTCATAGCTCCGCAAAATGAAAGGGGCTGATCAGCAAGCCTGTCAAATGGCATGCATGAGGTCTCATCCAAGACATGCTATCCACATTAGACAAAGGCTAACAATTCAGTTTCCAAGCCCTCTCAAAAGGAGCAGGCACTGTATCTGTCAGGGAAGCTCTTTCTGAGAGACCATACTCAACTCCAAATCTATCTCTACAAATGATAGCACTGCTAGTAAAAATTATCAGGTGTCTTACAAAATTATTCTAAAAATCTATTTATATAGATTATATTTTATCTATTTATATATCTAACTATTCTATAAATATATTAAAAATACATTTAAAACAAAGCAGGTATTTCCATGCTGATCTCTGCTACTTCGATTATAGAAGGTGTCTTCTTACAACCAGTACTGCTTACAACTATACTGAGCATTGTCATTTCATGGAATCCTAGAATGGCTCAGGTTGGAAGGGACTTCAGAGATCATCTATTCCAACCTCCCCACCATGGGCAGGGACACCTCTCAAATAGACTCAGATGCTCAAGGCTTCATCCGACCCAGCCTTCAACACCCCCCGGCAGGAGGCAGCCACAGCCTCCCTGGGCAGGCAATTCCAGAGTTTCCCCATCCTTGTACTGACAAACTTCTTCCTAAGATCCAGTCTAACCCTGCTTCCTGTCAGCTTCAAACTATTCCCCCTTGTCCTGTCTCTAGACACCCTCAGGAAAAGTCCCTCTGAAGCCTTCCTGGAGGATCCCTTGAAGTATTGGAAGGCAGCTCTAAGGTCTCCCCAGAGTCTTCTCTTCTCCAGGCTGTACAGCTACATCTCCTTCAGCCTGTCCTCATAGCAAAGGTACTTCAGCCCCTGGATCATCTTTGTGGCCTCCTCTGGACACTCTCCACCAGCTCTGTGTCCTTCTTATGCTGGGAACACCAGAACTGGGTGCAGTATTTGAGGTGGGGGTCTCACAAGACCAGAGTACTTCCACAGAACTTTCACTGGTTCAGGAACAAGAGTACCTCCAAATACAAGCCATGCTGAGGATCTTTCTGCTCCAAAGCATTCAGTATTCAACTCAGTCTGGCTCAGTGATCCATTTGAATGAAGAAGAGAATCTAGTACCATACAGCAGAGATCTGTTTCTCTAATGATCTCCTGTAGCTATAAAGGCTGGCGCAATCCTACTACAGGCTTCTCGGGACAGATCCTTCGTAAGTCATTTAATCATCAGCAGCAGCTCTTTGGATCACTGTAAGCCAGCCCTGGGCACAGCAGAGTGTTAGATTTGCCTTCTCAGTGCTGCAGGATGGTATTGCCAAGCATGACAAGGAGAAGGTAAAATCTGCCAAAGCTGTAAAAAAAGATGTATCACATGCAAAATTCCCAAGAAACTCTTTAAGCCATGGAGGGGGGTAAGGCCTTGGTGGCACAGCGAGGCACACAATGCACACCAGTGAGAAGACCTTGCAAAGAACTGAAGCAGCTTTAATAGGCAGCCAAAGGTCTTCTCTCAAAGGAGAAAAGAAAATGGTGATGCCACTCTTGTAGCAATACACGTTAGATCACTTTGTGGAACTATGTATTGAAAGTAGCATCACCCATCAATGTTACAGATGCTGTAGTTGGGAAAACAGCTGCAAAGGTGATGTGAAGCTCTTGCTTGTTTGTTTCTCCTGCTTCCATGCCACCTGAAATGGTATCTTCAATATGCACTCATATGTTCAGCAACTCAGTTTAACTGAAGCTCTTTACCAAGATCACTTTAGCTTGCAGCTGCAGGCAGCCCTTAGGGCATGGGGACCCACAAGCACTTTACCTTCACTTTTCACCAGATTAGGATGGTGCAGAGCAGAAAAATAACAAAACCTGCTTTGTGCCTACCAAAAGGTCTGCTGTAACAGCCCAAGCTCTCTGGAGATGTACCATCTCCACTGTGTTTTGGTTGGGAAAGAGCAAAGGTCCTTTTTCCTCATAT
Source organism: Semnornis frantzii (assembly GCA_013399775.1). NCBI lineage: Eukaryota > Metazoa > Chordata > Aves > Piciformes > Ramphastidae > Semnornis > Semnornis frantzii. The sequence continues at coordinate 23,783 of VWYK01019826.1, read as the reverse complement.
TTAAAAGGAAACAGTACTCTACAACCCTTCCTCCCAGCTATTTGCATGACTACACCAAGACATTACTTATTATAGGCACTGAACTAAACTCTGTTGATATCCCTAATTTCTCCTTGCCACAACCTCATCGGTGGTCATGTCACCCAGCTTTCAGGGCAGCCACGTGTCATTTTCATGCCTTGCATCCAGGGACTTCCCTGTGCCAGCCCGCAGAGCAGGGCTGGAACTAAAGCTGCCTGCTCCACAGGAAAAGAAGTGTGTTTAGCAAACCTCCAACAACAAGCTCATTTGCCTGTTGGTTAGTGGGAGCTGCAAAAGATAGATGAGAAGGCAGCAAATAGCAGGGGAGGGAGAAAGGGGGAGGGAGGATAGGAAAGGTAAGGAAGACATGGAGGGAGAAAGGCTGTGGGGAAGGATATGCTCTACTACAGAGAATCCTGTCAGGATGCAATTTATTTTCCCTCTGCGCGGGAGGATAATGGTGCACTGCCTGAGCTCTCTCAATAGCTGTTTTGAAGAGAACCAGGCTGGTATGTCTTTAATTTATCATTTCATTATGAAACGGTTTCCCTTCCAAGAAGCCTTCAAGTCAGGAAGCTCTGTCTGCCCACACAGGAAATTCCTTTGCAGCAACTTCCCCAAAAAGGAAATTTCCCTCAGAAGTGAGCCCAGCTCATGCCTTTGAGCAGGGCTGTTTTAAGAGACTCTGGCATGCAAGCCCTGCGAGCACCCTGCCTCCTTACTGCAGCCAGCATGCAGGGATCAGCAGCTCTGGCCTTGCACAGGCATGTAGAGACCCCACTGCACCCAGCTTTTCTCCTGCTCCTCCCCAGCCAAGGACTGCCAGGAGCATTCAGGAGACTGGTTGCTGAGCTTTTAGTAGCAAAAATTCTTTCTATTCAAGAGAGAGGCACAGAACACAGAGAGCTGAGAATGAGCAGGGGAAGAGGAGGGTGACCCATAAAGAAGTTTCCCAAACTACTCTAATCCCCTACTTTGAAATCAGGGGGAAAAATCTGCACCATATCTTAGAATTCCTCAGATGACGCAGCAGAGACTTTGCCCTGTCTCTTACACATTCCGTGAGGTTTATTTAATGAACTATTGCAGTGAAGACCTGCAAGCAAAGGAGAAGGGAAGTGAGAATATACAGGGGGAATTGGGGGAACCACACTTGGGAAAATATAACTCTCAGACATCTTGTGAATCATTAAGTGGGGCAAAGCCAACAACATCCAGGCCAGAGTGAAGAACAACATATGAAGCACCTTGGGAGAGGAGACACCAATCAGAAGCACTGCCAAACTTCCTGTTAGTTTTTAATTTCCCATTTCAGATTATAAGTAATACTGAATAATAACTATGCCCAGAAATCCAAACTGCCATTTGGGGCAAGAGAGAGGAAGCAGAACTGAAACTTGTGTTGCATGGCTGAGACAGCGGGGCACAGGCTGAACTGGATCTTGGGCTGTGCAAGAACAGGAGAATGAAAACAGCCATTTGAGGGCCTGTGGGAAGACAAAGATAGGAATCACACAGGAGGGTAATCACAGTCCACTGGAGGCCTGTACACTAGGGAGAGAGACTTTCAGTCTCGACTTCAAAATTTGTCTTTCAAACACTTGATGGGGCAGATCTGGTCTTTGAAGCCCAGGCTCCAGCAGGTGGCTGCCTAACCTCCTCTCCCATTCCCTCCTTTACCAGATAGCTTTGCCCTGTTCTCTTGCCAGCTAATTTACATGACTTCCCCCCCTACTGCTGCCCTCGGCATTACATTCAGTGATTCAGTCAGCTGGTGTGTAAAGAGACTTTTGTCAGAACTGCTTAAAGGCAAATCCCCCCCACTTAACTTTTATCCATGGCCTCTAGCTGATGAGTTAGTTATCACCTCAAACAGCCCTCTGGCATAGCATATGCATTCTGAATACAGATCTGCTTGGATGGTATCCATGCTGCTGTCAAATCACTGGAGATGGTTATGAGATGGGGTAAAATATAAAAGCTGCCATGCTAGAAAAGATCACAAACCCATCTAACCAAATGTCTTCAGTTGTGGCTCTGTCAGCAAAAAAAATAACAAAACAAAACAAAACAAAAA
>VWYK01019826.1:0-13195 GCA_013399775.1 Semnornis frantzii | reverse complement strand
AAGGGGGAAGGGGAAGGGGAAAGAAAAGAAAAGGGGGAAATAAATTAAAGCCCTGGGTCTCACTAACTGCATGCAACCAGGTCTGGAATATTCTGAAGTTCATCAAATTCGGTAGCATGGAATATACTGTGCAGTGGAAAACCAAAGACTACAAGCCCTAAAGCCTATATCTGAAACAAAAGGTACTCTAATGATTTTAGAAACGGGCTTTTAGCTTCCTCCATCACCGTGACCCCTCAGAAAGCGAGAGCAGCCAGGAGGTGATGTGGGTACAGAACTGCAGAATGGCAGCAGTTGGAAGTGACCTCTAGAGGTCTTTTAGTCCAGCTCTCCTGCTAAGGAAGGTTTGTTTGGTTCAGGTTGCTCAGGAGTACATCTAGAGTGTCATTTCACTCTCAGTGCAGCCAGCTGGGGGTTCAGAAGGAAAAAAAAAGGCAACATCAAGCAAAATTAGTTGTTGCCAAAAACTGCTTCATAGGTACAGAAAGGCAAAGTATGTGCAGTGTGCCTTGCTATGACAATGGCCTGCAGGCGGCTGAGAGATGCCAACACTCAAGAAGAGTAATTAGTTCATGCTTGTATCAATAGAAAGCACTGTGGAATCTTTGTCCATGAAGTCCATCTCCATAAACAAGCACACAGGCATTTCCCAAGGGAAGATGCCCTTCAGAGATTTAAAAAAAAAAAAAAAAAATCAGACTGTAAAAAATGTGCAAGGGGGGAATCCTGCTGCACAGCATCAGAGCATGCAAGAAGTCCATTTTCAGCACTGGTGTTTCTGTGTCTCTTGCTGAAGAAGTTTCACATTGAAGGAGACAAGGAAAACCAAGAAACCTTTAGCACATACTTATGGGTGCTGTAGTAGAAGGCAAACCACCTTACTTTCATCTTGCATGCTACAAAAAAGGGAAAAGCCATTTTATTTCTGATTTGGAACATATTAATAGGCACAGTGAAGGTTTCTCTAATCATTCTCTTAAATGCTGTATCCCTTATTGAGTTGCAAGAACTTTTTACCACAAGTCTTTGGCCACAGCACAAAATTAGTAACTAATGACACTGTACCACAGAAGACAAAGTGATTGTTTTTAATCCAAAGAAAAGAAAACACCAAACTAACTTTTTCTCTGTGCTAATATGGAGTAGGTTTCCTGAGAGAGAAGGGGTGTGCAAATTGTTTCAGAAGACTTCTACCTATCTCAACATTCCTCATGATCACAGTATCTGGGCAGTCATTGTACTAATACTCCTAACTTTGAGTCTTTGCACTCATGCCTTTTATTTTACAGTAGGGAAACTAAAACAAGATGCCTGAAGTCACAGACGGCACAAAGGGCAGAGCTTTGTGTGAGACCTGAACTTGCTTCTCTTGAACCCTTGATAAACATCTTCATTTCCCAAAGACTCCTTCCATCCTCAATGCAGTCTAGTGAGGATCAGCTATGCTACAAAGCTACCATAGTATGCAACAAGGGACAAAGACCAAACTGCAGATCACTGTCCTCAAAACAGAGGAAAGCAAATTCTCCAGCTCCTCACTCACAGTTTACAATGCCCCAAATCCTCAGTTACTAGGTGTTAGGCAAACAAGAATGTTTATAAGTATGGGTCACAAATCCCTCATTGCAGCATTAGAGGAAGGTGTATTTTACTACAAAACAATTCTCGCTCTCCCAGAGATTTAAAGCCAGGACTGAATACGCTGGACCTTTCTACTGTAGGGATAGGACAGACTGGGAAGAAAGCAGCTCATTAGAAGAAGAAAGTGTGAGAAGGAGAAAATGCATTCAACAACACCCTCAGAAAAAGAGATTTTTTCTATATTTCTAGCTGTGGTGAACAAAGAGTCCTCCTTTACATGCTCGTACCAAAGAGGGATCTGCATCCCAGCCTTCTAAAATTTGCCCTTTTCCCTCTTGCAGTCTCTGGATTGAATCAGCTCACCAGTGAGAAATAATTTATTGCACCAAAGGAAATTGCTATACTAATTATTCTGATTCTATTGACTGTTACCACCTTTGAAATGCTCTTAAAAATTAGAAACAGTGAAATTTCTAATTGAAAGACATAAAACACTGTCAGAATCCACACAGTGTACTTCATCTTCCATCTGCAATGTTTGTCTCCAGCTTTACCTTTCCTTGGGCCAACTGCTGTTCTCAGTGGCATCTGTAGCAGCTCTTGAACTTGCAAGCTAGCAGAAACTAAGTTGTATGGGTTAGGACTTAACTCTGCCTTTATGTCAGTAACTTCCATGACATTCTGATGGCGTTAAGTGGTGCTTGACAAGCTATCAGCTCTGTGTATGACTGGAGGAACTTGCCATTATCTCCCTGTTGCACTGGAAAGAGTGGTGGTGGAAAGAAGTTATTACCCTACATCTAAGCAACAAAAATGACAAGGCTGCAACCAAACCAAATTTCAGATGCAGAAAACTCTTAGTCTTTGTTTTCCTAACTCAAATCTTCACACACAGTACCACAGCCTGAACAAGAAATTAGCTACTTTGCCTGACTTAAGGCAGTTTGGATTGATGACCAAAACCATCTCACAGACACATCTCTAAAACAGAAACACCCCAACCCATAAAATTAGAAGAATTCACACAGGACTTGCAAAATCTCATGTTAATATCTCTTAAACCTCATGACCCAAGACATGCTTAGTTATATCTATGCCTGGTATTAGGAAGACTATTGGAATATGATCTTTGGTTTTGTTGTCCTCACTTTAAGAAGGATCTCTGAAGTAGGGAACAGTTCACCGACATGACACAAACAGAATTTGAAATCTGGAAGCTTTACAGGAAGATTGGCAGCTTTAAGAACCTCTCTTCCTATCAACTTTAGCCAATAAAAGGTTAAGAAGTGACTTTATCTAAAAGCATCTCTATCAGGAGTAGTCTTTTGACAACATTTAGCAGGAAAAGAGATAATTAGATCTAATAGTTGGAAACTGAAGCCTGACTAATCCAAACTATAAATAGGGCACTTTAAAAAAAGGCAAATAAGAAGGCTAATTAAGCAATGAAAGAACATCTTGAGGCCTTATATTCTCCCCATACTGAAATCTTTATATGAAGAGCGAAAAAAAAAAATCTTTCTGCATAACATGCTGTAGCTCAAATAGTTGCTGGACCTGAACATAGGAGGCTCGTGAGTGAAGTTCTGTGCCTCAAGTGATAGCAGAGATTGTCTTCGGTTGGTAACAGTGTTTGGACCAATACTGACTGCATACTTAGCTACAAAAGGCTATACTGCCAAGGACTACAGCTAGTAAAGCTGTGTAAACGTGCTCCATGTTGTTTGTGACCTCAGACACTAATTCTGTGCAATAATGTTCCACTGATATTTAATGATTAATTGTCCATGTGTTTTTACACTACAAGAAGTCATACTGGTGTGGAAACACTAATGGGAAAGAAGTCTCCTTTCAAGTTTAAAAATGTGCCAATCAAAAGAAAAAGAAAACAAAAATCAAGATGAAAGACTGGATCACACCTAACAATACTGGATGAAAAGTCTTCGCTGAGAGGCAGCCTTACAAGCTCTGCACCACCTAGCACGCTGGCAAGCTGACAGGAAGGAAGCAGATAGTAAACACAGTGCCTCACCCCTTTCAGTGTCAAGGGTCTCTACCTTCCTGCGTTGTGCATCTGCCAGTTGCACTGTGTAAGGCAGAACTGGAAAGCCAGCCATAGACTACTTGAATAGGACAGGCAGTGGCTCCCACAGCAGAAGTAAATAATAACAACCAATGCATGCAGCATAGCCAATGAATGACCTTGGGGCAGAGCAACTCAAGTGACCAGCAATGAAGTGAGCACAGGACTATGGAAGTGCTGGGAGCACAGTCTGCATAGCGAAAAGGCATGTGGCTGGGAGACAGCTGAGGACAAGGTGAGTATGTCTTGTGATAAACATGGAATGACTTCTTGCCCCACCTTGAAATCCCAAAGCCATTTGTCAGATGACAACACACAAAGTTACATCTGCTCCCAGCCTTGTTGCTCAGCTCAAGTACCCCAGGAAAGTAACACCTGACAGAAGTTTACTCAGAGCTTCTCAATTTACATCAGAACTGCTTCCCCTCCAAAAAGGAAAATTCCACGCTTCCTTGTCCCCATCCTATCTCACTAATTCACCTCTCAGTGGCCAAAAGCCCTCGGCCTTTCCTACTCCTCAAACATTAAATCAGATCAACAAGGAAGTGCCTGGCTCTCATTTTGCCGCAGCTACACTTTTTGTCCCAGTGTCAGCAATAGCCAGTCTTCCTTTGCAGCATCCTTTTGTGCAGGACAGCTAAGCTCATTCTTCCTCCTCTACCACCACCTCTGTCAGCACACACCATAGCAGAGAGAAGGGACACCTGGAACACTGAATACTGAGACCTGTAACAACCTGAGAAACAGCCAGAGCAGAAACGTTTTCTGCTTGCTGCAGTGTGTAAAACCCTGACCTTGGGTTGCAGTACATGGCTGAGCAATTCCCTTACTGTGGAAGGAAACACAGCACTTCCTGTCAAAATTAAACTTCCACTTTTGTGCCTACCATGAGAAATGAGACAAATTCTTGACATGGGGTGCAAGGGAGGGGGGCTTTCTTTAAGAGTCATTTCCTTTGGCTAAAAAGAACATTTAGAAAAAAAAACAAAAAACAGAAAAAGCTTTAAAAGAAGCCTGAAGCCAGGGGGGCTTCCCTGCTGTCTTCCACAAAACCAGAAACACCTTCTCAGCCTGCCCCACACCCTCCTCAACCCAAGCACAGGAGAAGCCTCCGTGCTGACACTCACGCAGGTGTGCAGGCAGTTGGATCGGGTCTTCCTCCATCCTGATGGCTCGAGGCACTGGGACATGTAGTGGTGACGAAGTGTAATTTGGTACCGGGCTCGCTGGAGGGGTGTACGAAATTCTTTCCTGCTGTTAAAAAGAAAACAGGGGTGTGGGGTGGGGGGAAGAGAGAAGAGAGGACAATGTGAACTTTGGAACAGAGGTGTGAAACCCAAGGCAGAGCAGGGGGAAGCGGGTAGAAGGAAGGAAGTGTGCACTGCGTGGGGGCGAGCAGCACTGGCGATGCACCCGGCTGCCCAGGCAGCCACGGAGCACAGCACGCTTGCAGGCAAACGCTGTGCAGGTTGCCCGCTGCCCAGCTGGGCTCCAAACAGCTGGCAGGGCAACCAGATTAATTTTTAAAAAGGTCTGTGAAGTTTCCAAGGATCTTCTCAGAAATTTGCCAAGGGAGGAAAGGGAAGTGACACATAAGTGAGGAGACTGAGGATCTGACATGGGTGCAAAGCTGACAGCAACTGCCTGATGTTACAGACAGTGCCAAAACCACTTCATCTTATGCTAACAAACGAGTCAGTCTGAGCACCTTTAGTAAGTATTTAACACTTTACTTCTTCATAGCAGTTTAAAAAACCTTAATCAATTAGTTTTGTCTTTGCTGAAGAAAGCCATACTCTGTCACTAAAAACTACTTTATTTACCACTGAGCAATGCAGCATTTTTTTTTCCTTGACTAAACTAGTTATTAGCACTTTCTTTGAAGTAGTTCAACTTGTAACCAAATAAGTCAGCACACAGAAAGCAGCTACACAAAGAAGTCAAATAGAGTTAAAGGGCAATCTGAAAATGTTGGATTAATTTCATAGTTGTCACTCTTAGGGTTTTATTTCTGAAAATGTCTGCCAAGAAATTTAAGACTGAAATTTCATCTGATCTGATGGGAAAATTCTTCCTGATTCTAAGCCTGTACTCCAATAACAGCACAAATCATACCCTTTGTAAATAAACACAACCACGATTTCACAGGAGCATTAAAAAAAAAAAAAATTCAAATCTTTATTATCATGTGCTTCCTGGAAGGCGATGCCCAGAGCAGTGGTGCAGGCATTTTGTGATGGCGATGTAAACAGCCTGGATTTCCACAAACACACATCTAGATGGGAAAGAAAGGAGCTACCTTCATTTCTGAGCAGTTGCAGGAGAAGAGGAATATGGTTGCAGCTCTCCACTCTGACCCTGATCTCTGGCAAATGGAAAACACAAACTTGGTGCCAGAGCAAAAGGAGGTAACGACTTCCACTGCAAACCACACCATTATCACAGGTGTGTGGCAGGCAATCAGAGCGAGGCTGATAGACAGAACATTAGCACCGTCACCACTAAGGGAGGAAGTGATTTGTACAACCAAAGCAAATAACGACTAAATGCACCAAAGCAGAAAATCCTTCAGGCAGATGAGGTGACAAAAAAATTGGGATGGGACACAGAGCACCTAGAAAGTCTTGTCTCTCTCAAACACCACTTCAAAGCAAGCCCAAGCCATTCTGCTGCAAAGCACTGCTCTCAGCTTGCTGCTCAGGAGCTCATGCAGAACTAGAAGTTTCATCTTCGTGTCTGCAGTCCCACCACTATACTATAGGCACCCACTGCTGACTGCCATGGCAGAGAACAAACTATGCTGAAGATTCTGGGTTTAGATGGAGTGGGGAAGCCAGGCCTGGCTCACTCTGCCATCAGGATGTTACCCCCGAGGCTTTCAGCTCAGTTCTTTTTAACCTGGAATTGTTCAGTCTCCCACTAAGCCCTTTGACTTACTGTGTTTACTGAATTCCTGGTTACTCATCACTGTCCAAGCAACAGAAATCCATGAGATAATAGTTAAGTAAGAAAAGCTGAAGTCCTAACAGGGATTTTATTAAGACCAGGTGAAAGACACACCTGTGGAGCTATAAAATATTCCTCTGCTTTTAACTTATGCAACTCCTTCCATTACTCAAAACAGCTGACTCTGTGCTTCATGTTCCTGCAAGGTGCAGCTCTCTGCCCATTCTGCAGTCTCATTGCACCTTCTCGCCATTGGTGGACACACCAGCAATTTACAATCAGATCAGCTGTTTCCCAGTGCTTCCTGCTGAGATCCAAAGCTCAGATAATCAAAGCACACTGCAGCTGATCATTTTGTTTACTGAATTAGATATTAAGGAACACCTGCTGAAACCTAGCCACAAAGATACTTGCCTCTGCAAACAGGTATTAGAAGACAGATTGGAGACCTGAAGTCATAGAATCATAGAATCAAACAGGTTGGAAGCAACCTCCAAGATCATCCAGTCCAACCCATCACCCAGCCCTAGCCAATCAACTAGGCATGGCACTAAGTGCCCCATCCAGTCTTTTCTTGAACATCTCCAGGGGCGGCGACTCTACCACCTCCCTGGGCAGCCCATTCCAATGCCAATCACTCTCTCTGTGAAGAACTTCCTCCTAATATCCAGCCTAGACTTCCCCTGACACAACTTGAGACTGTGTCCCCTTGTTCTGTTGCTGGTTGCCTGGGAGAAGAGACCAACACGCACCTGGCTACAACTTCCTTTCAGGTAGTTGTAGAGAGCAATGAGGTCAGCCCTGAGCCTTCTCTTCTCCAGGCTCAATAACCCCAGCTCCCCCAGCCTCTCCTCACAGGGCTGTGCTCCAGGTCCCTCACCAGCTTTATCACCCTTCTCTGGACACATTCTAGTACCTTAACATCTCTCTTGAATTGAGGGGCCCAGAACCAGACACAATACTCAAGGTGCAGCCTGAGCAGTGCTGAGTACAGGGGAAAAATAACCTCGCTTGTCCTGCTGGCCACACTGTTCCTGATACAGGCCAGGATGCCACTGGATCTCCTGGGCACACTGCTGGCTCATGTTTAGCTACTATCTACCAGTAGCCCCAGGTCCCTTTCTGCCTGGCTGCTCTCCAGCCACTCTGTCCCCAGCCTGTAGCACTGCTTGGGGATGTTGTGGCCAAAGTGTAGAACCCTGCACTTAGCCTTGTTAAATCTCATCCCATTGGTCTCTGCCCACTCGTCCAGTTTGTCCAGGTCCCTCTGCAGGGCCCTCCTACCTTCCGACAGATCGACATCAGCTCCTGACTTGGTGTCATCGGCAAACTTACTGATGATGGACTCAATCCCCTTGTCCAGATCATCAATAAAGATAGTGAACAAGACTGGTCCCAGCACTGATCCCTGGGGCACACCACTAGTGACTGTGTGCCAACTGGATGTGGCACCATTCACCATCACTCTTGGGGCCTGGCCCTCCAGCCAGTTCTTGTCCCATATCAGAGTGAATCTGTCCAAGCCACAAGCTGCCAGCTTTGCCAGAAGCTTGTTATAGCAGATGGTGTCAAAGGCTTTGCTGAAGTCCAGGTAGACTACATCCACAGCCTTCTTTTTCCTCCCTCCTCATGAAGAACGGAGGACCCAACCTCAGGTCCTATTTTATGCTCACAGAAATACTGAATCACAGCTTACAAGACAAGGGCTAAGTGGTTCCAAAGAGCCTTCTCGATGGGCAATGACAGGAGGCAAGTGCAAGCAGAGGACAGAAATAGATCTAGAAGCCCAAGCACTTCCCTCAACACTCAGGAGGTACTCTATCAAACTAGGATGTTAAGCTTTCCATACCTGTTGCCTTCCTCTCTGCACTGATTAACCTCCTAAAGGTGTAAATGGTAACCTCATTTATACCAAGCCAGCTGCCTGGAGATTTATCCTTATAAATACACTTGATTCATTGTTTCCTAGTATTCCTACGAAGGTGACAGTAAACCCCATAAAGCTGTGGAAATACAGTTATTTTTCTCCACGTGCTTTGGAGGTCCACAGCAATGTGGGAATTTGCAGATGCATCTTATAAGGCACCAAGAGGAGTTAGCTCTCTGACTCTTGTGCCTTTGAAATGCCCTCTCTTAATAATCCTGTATTTTTTTTCCAGCACCTTTAACTCAAATATCAAAGCAACTTACAGACGTTAGGTAAGTCTTTTTCCTTTTTATTAGACACATGGGCAACCTGAGTTACAGAAAGAGCAAAGCTCAAGTGAGCTAAGTAATTTCTGAGTTAAGCTGTCTGGAAAAGAGACAGCATGTGACTCTCAGTGGCAATACATTTAACAAGTGCATCCTGAAAGAGCAGCCCTTGGAACTATCCAGGCCAGATTTACACAAGATGTGGAATGGCAATGTCACAGGGAGGTCAAGGCACTGGGCTTGTGGAAGAATGAGTTACAGCCCTGTTTGCAGCATGAGTCAGTAACATGGCTGGATGCAGAACTGCAAAAATCAGTCCAGTTCTGCAACATGCTGTAGCTCTGTGCCTCAGCCAAATGCAACTCCTGCCCCATGCAGATGCGTGAATGCACAAGGTCACATTGGCTCCTCCAGGCTTTTTGAGGCCTTTTAGAGTCACACTTCCAGAAGGTACCTGTTGTGCTCACAACACTGAGAACAGATTTGCTTTCATCTTCACAGCTTCAGAACTGCCTAAAGCTTCTCCCTATGGGATTCATCAAACAAAACCATGGCTGGTATCTCGTGTTTCTAAGGTTATTCAACCTTAGGATTTTTGCCAAGTTTCCTAACCAGTCAGTTTAATATTTCCCTTTGCATCAAGGCCAAGAGTAAATGGGTCAATGGCAGAGTTATTCAAGCAACAGCTTGGAAGGACAGGTAGTGCTGATAGAAGAATCAGTATGAACCTTGTATGTACTCGAGCAAAAAGCCTTGCTGCAGCTTATTCTACTGGTAAAAGAATCTAAATCAACACACATTTGATGTGGTCCTTTGAGATCGTTGTTCATGAGTGCTAGGAGAGAGCCTGGCACCGCCAGTTTCCAGATTCACTGCCTGCCAGGGGACTCTATATAAACACTTAAAACCCATAGGTGACCAAGCAGTTAGCCCTGAAGAACTTGAAAATAGCATCTCCCAAGTGTTTTGCCAGCAGCCACAACGAGGTGGATAAAACAGTTGGCTTATTCCTTGCTGTCGTCAACTTTTTAAGTCTTCTTCAGCTCATGGCTCACAGTGACTACAAGTAACTCAAGAGATGCATTAAGTCAACCTCTATGGAGACCCTCCTTGAGGTTAATCCTAGTGGCTGGTGCTCCAACAGTGCCATCCAGAAAACAGCCAGATCTGTTGAGAGCAAGTCCTGTTTTCACCTGCCCAATCTAGCAGAGACAGATTGAAACACACTGTAAAGAATTCAAACAAGCTATGGTTATGGTAATGTTTTCTCTGTACTAAAAAAAGTACAAACCACTAAATGTCCAAGAATTGAGAAAGTAAGGTAAGTCCAAAGCTATAATTGATTACTACTATCTAGTAGAAGTGCTCNTAATAATTGAGGCTATTGTTCCTGAGACTAGCCCAATTCCAAATTTCCTCAAAAACTCCAAATTTGGATCTTACAGAAAAAAAAAAAAAAAAAAAGAAAAAAAAAGAAAAAGAAAAAAACCATGGAAAAGTCTATCAGGAATACAAATTATTCATATTGCTAAAATAATAATAATGGCAACTTGTTGATGCTGAATAAGGCTGCAAGGTAAAAATAGCTTCATGTTATTGCTAAAGTCAGGCCCTTCTAAAATCCAAAGCAGCAGTATTCATCATCGGTGTTCTCCAGCATGCAGCCTGGTAAGTCTCTTTGCCTCTTTATTAATTTCACTCAGATGGTAGGCACAAAGGGCATACAAGTCTTTGCAGAAAAGAAAACAAAGCATGCAAGAAGACATGCTAAACAAGCTCTCAGGCTGTCCCAACAACATGACTACTCCAGTAGCTGGAGAGGTGATGCACTAAACCAACTTCTTTTAATTGGTAAAGCAATGAAATGCATGCAGCTTTCAGGAAACCAAAGCAGTTCATGCAGTCTGCAAATACCCTGTGCTGGACAGAAAAGGGAGCTGACTTTTATCAACAAGTAAAAATTTACTCCTGTACTGCCTGTGATGATACTACACAGGGTAAGATTAACCAAGAGTGAAAGTTGACACTCATTTGCCCTGCAGGTTGCTGGTGCACCTGTGCCACTCTGTGCCTGTCTTGCTGCATTTGATATTTATTTCGCCCTCTCAAACAGCACAGACTCCCCCTTCTCCCCAGAGAAGCAGGCAGGTTCTGACCTAGGCACCTGCTGTGTCCTCATAGGCTGTTCTTGCTTACTTACAGGACAGAGGTTGCAGGACACTGCTTTAAGCAAAGCTTCCAACTCAGAGAGGGCAGCACTACCAGGCATGCAGATGCTCTGGTACTCTCAAGATTCTGGGGAAGCCCTATGCTTAAAAACCCCTGAGTAACATGCCCTTAGCTTGGCAAAGTCCAGGTCTGAAACCTTGGTGAAAGCTTGCATTTTGGACACGGCACTGTACTCCCCCAAGTGAGTGGAATACAAAAAATCCAGCCCCTGAAGAGGATCTTGTTTTGCTGCTGTGGATCCTCCTAGGAGTAGGTGCCTTGGATACAGAAGAAAGGAATAAGTGGCCTTAGAGAAAATGAGGGGGAATGAGGTACTCACAGAGAAGATTCAGAATGTCCTGCACATCTAGGCACTCAGCAAGGCAATGCCAGCAAATCAGCTGTCAAATAGCACAGGGGACAAGAGCAAGAGATTAAAGTAAGTTAATTGCTATGGAAGCAAGTCAGGGGAAGAGGAAAGGGAATGAAGAGATAAGCAGTGTTCACTGATGTTCTGTATGCAACACTATAACTGGATACAGAAGTCCAAGAAACTAATATCAGGTGAGCTACAGGGTTTAACATGGGGGAAGAGGGGGGAAAAAAATCAGACCCCCTAAGAGATGGCCATATGACACCAGGTCTGGATGGGTCTATAGAGATTTTGAGGGTACGCATCCAGCAACTTCTGTCAGGGACGAAGGATCGTGCTCCAGAAACAGGAAAATAGAGCTCTGCAGTACCAGGGTAAAAATTAAACTCTCCACTTCTCTCCCTTCCCCCTGCTGCCGTCATCTTCTTAATTTCCCTGGCAGACTTCTCCTCATTTTTGATCCCATTAATATAGCAATTCACGTCAAATCTCTAGCAGTATAATCAGCACACTACCAGTAATTAGAGAAATTAAAACAAACACGGCTCTCTGGAATGGACCTTATGCAAAGCAGCACTGGGAAAAGATTAACATCTCATTTCCTGCACACAGAGCAGAGATTGTCTCCATGACCTTAGTGATTCTCTGAAGCTCAGTTCCTCCCTGCCTCTTCCCTTCAGCTGGTCTCTCTGACAAACCTCCCAGAACAGAGGGGCAGGAGATGGCTACCTTCTCACGTCTCAATCCTTACTCAAGCAAATAAAAAAAACAACCACAGAGGTACAACAGTTCATCATGAAAGGGAAGGCAAGAGAAGACAGTGGTGAAGTTCAGGCTTCTCCCAAAATGATTACAGCCACTCTTCTAATTAAATGAAAATGGTACAGACAGCACTATTGATGTACTCCAATGCTGTGAAAAGGCAGCTTGCAGAGGTCAATGTTGTTGTTGAAAATGCCATGATATAGTTGTGTTATTGTCTAAGCACTACAAAATAGCTCAAATTAGCAAATATAAATTAAGAAAACAAAACAACAAAACTAGCTGAACCATATGCTCCAAAAGCATTTATTCACTGAGGTCACTGGTAAAATGTGGGAATAAAGAGTAGAAAGAGGCTGAGGAAGATAGTATCAAGCAAAACTGAAAAACAGCAATAAGACAAAGAGCTCAACAAGAGTCACATGTGAATTATTCATTTATATGAATAAGAAACCATGTTATTGATAGACATCCCAACTAGGCAGCACAAATCTATATGGGAGACAGGTTCTGGCTAAGAATTCAGATGTGGAATCATCACACTCTGGAAAAGGTGTAAAGCCTTACCTAAGTGGAAGACCCTTGCAGTCACCCTTCTGTAGTGAGGCTCCAAGAAGGTGCAGTAAAGCTGGGTCTTAGCCCATCTGGTCTACTACTACAAGGCAGAAATCACCCATAGGTTCAACTGCCTGACATTAAGAACCCCAAAATTTGTGTGATGGGGTTGTCCCTGCATCGTTGCTCCAAAGAATTTGCTACTGACCTCCATTTAAGTAGGACACAGAGAAAGGAGGACCACTGCTCTGGTCCACAGGACAACTCCTTTTGCACCAACGCCATAGAATCATAGTATGGTAAGGTTGGAAGGGACCTCAAGGATCATCTACTTCCAACCCCACGCCATAGGCAGGGACACATCCCACTAGTACAGGTTACTCAAGGCCTCGTCCACCCTGGCCTTGAACCCCTCCAGGGAGGGAGCAGCCACAACCTCCCTGGGCAACCTGTTCCAATGCCTCACTCCTGCTGACATATAGTCTAAATCTCCC
>VWYK01019823.1:0-14627 GCA_013399775.1 Semnornis frantzii | reverse complement strand
TTTCCTCACTTTGTAAGAGACAACACATTGAAAACTTCAATCATGTTGAGAATAACTCTGATTTCATTCTCTTGAAATACTGAGTTCCATTTCTTGCCTCCAGTGATTACCTTCCACAGACCTCGTGGAGGCGAGAATCAAACAGGCAGGGGAGATAACTGAGTAAGAATGAAGTTGCTTCTGAATCTCTGTTAATGTTGTGTAAAATCCACTGATTTATAGTGCCAGCTGCCTGAGATGAGAACAGAATCCCCCCTTGTACAATCTCTCTTTTGAAATATTGAATAAAGCAGTTGGAGGCACCTATAAATAAAGCTGTAATCACCTGGTGCAACCTTGCTGGCCTGACCTGAGGGTTCCTGTTAGTGGGTAGTTATTTATGTGGTTATCCTCAGCTAACTTATTGGGAATTCTGGAGCAAGGAGCTGTCTGCTCATGAAGACAAAGTATCTGGGCTACCAGAGCTAATACTTGCTTTTATTTCTTAATTTCACCCTTCTTGCTGATGGATCTGTGAAGGAATACTTAAGCCTTTGACTTACTCGAGTGTGTGTAGAGGTAGTGAATGTAGTGAGGCATTCAACTGAAGAGGGTCATTTAAATTTGCTGTAAATAGAAAAGAGTGCAACTCTGAAATACTCCTATGAAATCACAGAATCACAAAAACACCCAGGTTGGCAAAGCCCCTCAGGATCACCAAGACCAACCTAGAATCTTACTTTACAAGATTCACCTTAAACCATAGCCCCAAGCACCACATCCAAATGACCCTTAAACACATCCAGGGTTGGTGACTCACCACCTCCATGGGCAGCCCATTCCAGTGTCTGCCACTCCCTCCATGAAAAACATTTCCCTAATGTCCAAAATGCAAGTTGCCAGTGTAGATATAAATCCTTAAGGTTTTCTCCCTCCTTTATTTTCTTTAACATTAGATTTTCTAGATAACCTGTGTAGGTCCCTTTCAACCCCTAACAACCTGTGATCCTGTGATTCAGAGCTACTCTCAACCCACTCTGCACCCAGCCAGTGATCCTGTGATTTTTTTCCTCAATCAGCATTACTGAAAAAAACCCCAAAATCAGATTCCAATATGCAAAATATCTGTGCTCTCCAGTGAGTTGTAAATGTTGCTTCCTGTCATTATTCACAGCTGCTCTCCTACAGCCGGTTCAGTTCTCTTGCACTGCCACCAATTCATATTAAATTTATTAATAAGTTTATTCAGATAAACTACTGATATAAAAACAAGGTCTTCCTTTTGGAAGAATATCTCTGCTAAGTGGCAGTTTTGTGGGTTACTGGTTTTTTTTCCAAAGAAATGGAGCCACGGATTTGATATATTTTGCAGGCCAAACTTTTAAACCTTCTCAATCTCTTTGGACCTGCTGAAGGAGAAAACATCTCTTTGGCTGAGACAGATTTGCACTGATTGGGTTTGTCATGTTATTTTCAGTTCATGTTTGAGTAGGAGTTACATAAAAACCAGACCAAATAAACATCTCAGCTGTGAATCCATACGCTATTCCCCTGAATGCAGCTGTTAAAAGATCCCTGTGGATGTTGTTAGCCTTGCTTCTAGCATAGTGGTTTCATTGCAGTTCTCTGTGTGTGCTCAGTGAGAGTGAGCCAGGCCATGGAATAGCTACAAAGAAGCCTGAGGTTTAAAAAAGGTCCCTGGGTTATTTCATGCTATGAAGTATTCATTTTTATTTTTTTTTTAAATCAAATTTGTCAGTTGCAGTGGTACAGATGATCAGCACAGGCATCAGCATCAAGTCAGAGCCGTATTTCCTTTTACACTGCAGTACCTTTCTGAGAGCTCCATCCCTGAGGGATACACTGGGCAGGATCAAACTCTTCGCTCTAAGATGATGGGAACAGCAGGAGCTGTGAGGTAACAAGTTGATATTAAATGTCCTTGAAAAGGAATCACTTCATGAGTTTCATCGTAACAAGTCAGTGTCCATGGAGACCATGGATAGAACAACAGTAGGTGGACCTTAAAGACATTGGGGCTTCTGCTAACAAATGCAACTGCTGACAGCTCCAATAAAATAGGGTCTCTGGGAACAATGCCCAACAGAAAAGGACCTGAGGGTGCTGTTAGACAGTCAGCTGAACATGAGTCAGCAGTGTGCTCAGGTGGCCAAGGCCTGGAGCAGAAATAGCATGGCCAGCATGAGCAGGGAAGTGATCATGCCCCTGTACTTGGCACTGGTAAGACTGCATCTCGAATACTGGGTTCAGTTTTGGGCCCCTCGCTACGAGAAGGACATTGAGTCTCTGCAGCACATCTAGAGAAGAGCAATGAAGCTGGTGAAGGGCCTGGAGAACAAATCTCAAAAGCAGCAGCTGAGGGAACTGAGATTGTTCGGTCTGAAGAGGAGGCTGAAGAGGGGAAGCCTTATTGCTACCTGCAAGTACTTGAGGTTGTAGTGAGGTGGATGTTGGTCTCTTCTCTCTTTTATCAAGTGATAGGACACGAGATAATGGCCTCGAGTTGTTCCAGCAGAGGTTTAGATTGGATTTTAGAGAAAAAAATCTTTACTGAAAGAGTGGTCAGGAATAGGCTGACCAGGATGGTGGTGGAGTCACTGCAGCTGGAAGTGCTCAAAACATATGTAGATTTGGCACTTCAGGACATGGTTAAATGGCCATGGTGGTGTTAGGCTGACAGTTGGGCTTGATGACCTGAGAGGTCTTCCCCAGCCAAAACAGTTCTACGATTCAATGAATTAGACTTTGAGGCCTGTGGTTTTTTGAGATCTATATTTTAAAGGTGAGCTAATTCAGAAGCCAGTTGTTTCCAAATTTAAAGTTGGAGGGTTCGGCATCCACCAAAACCAATCTTCTCTCCCAAAAGTATTAGCTCTCATAAAGCAGAAATTACAGACGGTATAATGCAACATAAGTGGGGTGGTGGTGAAGAGGAGAAAATAAACATGTTGCAGAACAAAAAATCTCATCGTCTGGCCTTACATGGATGTTAGTGTATCTCCCACTTTGCAGATATTAAATGCAGTTAGGACTGCAAAAAACAAGCAACCAAATGCATGCAATAGAGCTTCACACTCACATCACGCTGTCAGAAAGGGCAAGCACATGCAAAGGGTAGATAATGAAGCAGCTGAAGTTGTGAAACTCCTGTAACTTGAAACTAAGTTTATGTCTCTAAACTCCTGAAATCTGGCTGAACCTACGCTTGTAGAAACCTAAATGAGTAGATGAGGATTTTTCCACTTCTGAAAAGAGACTGAGAAACCCCTTCTGCTGAATACTAAGGTTCCCCAATATTAACATCCCCATGTTTTCCACTTGAGAATTCAGGTGTGTAGTGGATTCACACACTGGGGCCTGTCAAACACTGTTCTCTCTGTAATCCACAGAAGGATTCAGAGCCTTGGCCTCCAATCGTAATAACAATTGTAACAGTTATTTTGTTGCTTTTGCTTTCTGCTTTGTTAAAGTCATGAAGGTGTCCAATTTCTGAGATGTCTTCACCTACAGATACAAGATAATCAGTAATGACTGCCACAGGACAAGGACACAGAGAGGTGGAGAAAATTGTTTTCTTCCACTGCTGAGCAAGGAATGTTTCCAGAAGTCAGTGAAAGTAATAAAGAATCGTGGAATTACAGAATGGAAGGGACCTGCAAAGGTCATCTAGTCCAACATACCTGCAGGCAGCAGGGACATCCTCAACTAGATCAGGTTGCTCAGAGCCCTGTCAAGCCTCCCTTTGAATGTCTTTTATTGTTCTCTACAGCTATCTGAAAGGAGGTTGTAGCCAGGTGGGATTGGTCTCTTCTCCCAGGCACCCAGTGACAGAACAAGAGGACACAGACTCAAATTGCACCAGGGGAGGCNTAGTTTGGACTCGGTGATCTCCAAGGTCTTTTCCAACCTGCTTAATTTTGTGATTCTGTGAATAGGTCAAACTACACTCAGGGCAGTTTCTAAACAACCTCTCCACAGTCTAAGCAAAACTATTATGTTATGAATTGGAGGTACTATTGTGATCCCTCTTCTTATGTTAAGGAGCCTTCAGACCTGCTCCCTAAGTGACAAAATTAACTTCAGAAAAAAACTTGAGAGTCTTGAAAGGACCTGAGAGTGGGAGCACTGAGTGAAGGCAGTGCCAAAGAGAAACAAAAGTAAGAACAAGCATTGTACTTCAGTCAAACTTTCCTCCTCCCGCCGTGTGTGGGGGAATTTTGTGAAAAGAACATCTCTGTAGGTGGGATTTTTTCTAAGCCCCCCAAGCCCACACAGTCTATGTTTAAAAATATCAGCATTTTCTTCAGGCATAAAGAGAAGCATTCGCGTCGTTAAAGAAGGTGGGTAAAGATCATTGGTAGCAGAGCAGATTTTGGAGCCAAGGCACAGCAATCTGGATTAAGTGTAACAGTTGTTCTGCTGGCTGTGTTAGTGGAGTGCTTTCTGCAGTGAGCTGCTTCAGCCCTTGCTCTAAATCTCAGGGATCCCAGGGTGGTTGGAGCAGCAACATCTTCCGTAATTAATCGCATGTGTAAAGCAGTCCATCTGGGAGGTCTGTGATTACTTAGCCTGTATATTACCCAAAGACATTACAATATCAATAGCACTACTAATTTTAATTAAAACTTTGAACTGCCTGCCTGCTGAAATATTCATTATTATCACTTGATTATGTTGTTTTGTAATCTTCTGCACTCTCTCTTCGTTACTGATTATCAAGGCTATGCAAAAGGATGACATTTCAAAGCACGTGCATCCTCCATAAGGGCAACAGTCTACAGAGGTGTGTTTTTATTTTGTTTTTGTTAAGAGACAAAAATCACAGAATCACAGAACTAACCAGGTTGGAAAAGGCCTTCGAGATCATTGAGGCCAACCTATCACCTAACATTACCTAATTAACTAACCCATGGCACTAAGTGCCTCATCCAGCCTCCTTTTAAACACCTCCAGGGACGGTGACTCCACCACCTCTCTGGGCAGCCCATTCCAATGCCAATGACTCTCTCTGTGAAGAACTTCATCCTAACATCCAGCCTAAACCTGCCCTGGCACAGCTTGAGACTGTGTCCTCTTGTTCTGTCACTGGGTGCCTGGGAGAAGAGACCAATCCCATCTAGCTACCACCTCCCTTCAGGCAGTTGTAGAGAGTGGTAAGATCTCCTCTGAGGTGATAATCTTTCCCTTCTCAAGGTCTCTTTAATACATGGAACAAGTCCACTGTTGTGACCTCAGTCCTGCAGTTCCACTGAGCTCCAAAATGCTGACTGAAATTGAAGGCTAATGCAGGGGTTTGTTCATTTAGTTTTTATCTCTAGATTTTTTCCGTACGGATCCACCTGATAGATAGGAGATTGAGATTCTCATATATCCCAAGCAGACTCAGCCTATGTCACAATTAGTATTCACAGTCCAAGAAAGTTGATTGGAGGGCTGGAGCACCTCTCCTATATGGATAGACTGAGGGAGTTGGGGTTTTTCAGTCTGGAGAGGAGAAAGCTCCCAGGTGACCTTATTGTGGCCTTGCATTATCTTAAGTGGGCCTACAAGAAAGCTCGGGAGGGACTCTCTAGGTTGGTGTAGTGATAGGACTGGAGGGAATGAAACAAAGCTAGAAATGGGTAGATTCAGATTGGATGTTAGGAAGAAGTTCTTCACCATGAGGGTGGTGAGACCCCAGAACAGGTTGCCCATGGAGGTGGTGAAAGTCTCATCCCTGGAGGTGTCTAAGGCCAGGCTGGATGAGGCTCTGGACAGCCTGATCTAGTGTGAGGTGCCACTGTCCATGGCAGGGGGGGTGGAAATAGATGAACCTTGTGATCCCTTCCAACTCTGAATGATTCTGTGTTTCTATGATTCTATAAAGATGTGGAAGTGTTAGAGCAAAGGAACGACACCTTAGGAAGCACTGTATGTGTGAGCTTCCACCTGCACCACTTCAAAGAATTCCATAAAATAACTAACTATCTACATCGTCAACATTGTTGATTAAAGGCAGAACAACAGAATATATATATGAAATTTTATATGAAGGTATTGTATGTGAATATATAATATGAAAGTATTTCCTTGCAAAAAGATGAAGAAGGAATACATCAGGATGCACATTTAGGTGCAAGGAAATCGGTCACCCAACTCCTGTTTCTTCTAGCAAATGATAAAAAGTTGTCTCCAGTTTTGTGCATAAATAGGTTGAATATATTTTAATGGATGTCTCATAGCTCCACCCATTAAGCCATTGTAATTGACTTGACTTGACAGGGACCTGCTAGAGAGAGTCCAGTGGAGAGCCATGAGGATGGTTGGGGGACATGAGCATCTCCCCTATGGAGAGACACTGAGAGGCCTGGGGCTCTTTAGTCTGAAGAGAGGGCTGAGAGGAGATCTGAGCAATGTGTGCAAATATCTGAGGGGTGGGTGTCAAGTGGAGGAGGCCAAGCCCTTTTTGGTGGTCAGCAGCAATAAACCAAGGAGCAACAGCTACAAATTGGAACATAGAAGGTTTCACCTCAACAGGAGGAGAAACTCCTTTACCGAAAGGGTGACAGAGCCCTGGAACAGGCTGCCCAGAGAGGTTGTGGAGTCTCCTTCTCTGGAGACTTTCAAAACCCACCTGGATGCATTCTTGTATGAACTACCTTAGGGGATCCTGCCTTGGCAGGGGGGTTGGACTTAATGACCTCTGGAGGTCTCATACAACCTCTAAGGTTCTGTGATTCTGTGACTCAATTTTATTTTATATTTTTTTTTTTAAAGAAGCCAGGTGATTCACTTAGACTGCAATGGCAGAATAATTGATAAGTCAATTTCCTTTAAAATGCACAACATAAATAGAAAACTCTCAGGTTGTTGCTGAGACTCCATTAGAGTCTTGTAATCTGAAATTCCACCTTCTGTGTCTCAACCCAAATGTTCTTGACTTTGGCCCAGCAGTTGTGCACCATGTCTATTTCTATCAATAGCCCACAGTTTCATATTCCAAAAGTTCTCCAATCTCTTTCCTCAGGTTCTTTTTTTTTTTTCCTCAAAAAATTCTTCTCTCAAGACTCATCTGTCATGGACAAAGGAGTTTCAGTGGGTTCTGTCAGGTATCAGAAATTATTTTAAGAAGTTAAACAGTTTCTGAATTAGAATTGTGGGAAATTTTTAATGCCTGTGGTCTATGACTAGCAAAAATACAGTACTTCATGGGCATTATAGAACAGATCCTAGGCAATCTAGGCAGTCACACAAAATTTAAACTTCAACATTAATGGAGTGAGAAATAGGTTGCGAATAACTGCTACTAATAAATAGTAGATCCTCTGGAAGAAAGAGCAAGTTCAAGAACAGAAATAAAACATGCTGATGCTCACAGACCACAGAAAGTAAGAATCAGTTTGCCAGCACTGCAATAAATTGTGTAGCAGCTGATATTTTTACATACTGTTTAAAAATAACCACCCCTGTTTCTTTGTCTCATCAGTAATTTTATTGCTTTAATTGTAATCAGCTTGATAGTAGTTATTTCCACAGTGACCTGTGCAACAAAATATTAGGAAGATGGGTTTGCAGACTATTAAAGAGATAATTTAAAAAGAATTGTCCACTGCAATAGCTATGATATATAATATTTGCAGACTCAACAACTATAAGGCCTTAAGAGATGATCTGTGATCATCTGCATCACATCATGCTACACCAGGACTTCTCCCAACGGAAGAATCTCCCTTGCATCTAGTGGGGAGGAACAATCACAGGCACCAGAACAGGCTGGGGGCTGTCCTGCTGGAAAGCAGCTCTATGGAGAAAGACCTTGGAGTGCTGGTGGACAGCAAGTTCCGCATGGGTCAGCAATGTGCCCTTGTGGCCAAGAGATCCAATGGCATCCTGCGGTGCATCAGAAAAAGTGTTTCCTGCAGGTCTAGGGAGGTTCTGCTTCTCCTCTACTCTTCCCTGGTGAGACCACACCTGGAGTACTGTGTCCAGTTTTGGGCTACCCAGCTCAGGGGAGCCAGGGACCTGCTGGAGAGAGTCCAATGGAGAGCCATGAGGATGACTGGGGGACTTGAGCTTCTCCCCTGTGGACTATACTCCAGGTGGGGTCTCAGGAGAGCAGAGTGAAGAGGCAAAATCCCCTCCCTTGCCCTGCTGGCCATGTCTCTCTTGCTGCAGCCCAGCACACAGCTGCTGTCTGGGCTGCACTTACACTGCAGGCTCGTGTCAAACTTTTCATCAACCCAGACCCCCAGGTCCTTTTCCTCAGAGCTGGAGTACTGTGTGCAGTTCTGGAGCCCCCAACACAAGCAGGACATTGAAGCAAGTCCAGAGGAAGCCACAAAGACAATCAGAGGGCTGGAGCAGCTCTGCTATGAAGGCAGGCTATGAGAGTTGAGGCTCTTCAGCCTGGAGAAGAGAAGGCTTCAAGGAGATCTTGTAGTAGCCTTCCAGTATCTGAAGGGGGTTACAGGAGGTTGGGAAGGGACTATTTACAAGGGCTTGTAGTGAGAGGACAAGGAGTAATGGGTTTAAACTGGTAGAGGGGAGATTTAAACTGGATGTTAGGATAAATTCTTTACAGTGAGGGTGGTGAGGCACTGGCACAGGTTTAAGAGGGAGGTTGTGGCTGCTCTGTGCCTGAAGGTGTTCAAGGCCAGGTTGGATGAGGCCTTGAGTGACCTGTTCTAGTGGGAGGTGTCCCTGCCTATGGCAGGGGGTTGGAACTGGATGAACTTTGAAGTCACTTCCAACCTAAACCATTCTATGATTCTATGATTGCACGCTATAAGCACTGATTCATGCTTGCCATCCCCTTCCAGGTGTCTAGTCTAGTCTGTAAGGCAGCCAGTTTAGAACAGGTGTAAGTGTATGGATGGGATACTCCTCCCCATCCTCTCTAGGGTAGTCAGGACTTTTCCAGATTTGGTGTGTCAAAACAAGGCACTCACAGTAATTTCTCGGTTTCGAACACCAGTTGTGCAGACTGAGAAGAATTACAATTTATATAATAATTGTTGCTGAAAATGGAGGAAGCCTATTAAAAGAAGATTAAAAGCTACAGGCAAAAGGCCAAAACAATTGCAGTTGGTATAGTAACGATTAAAAGAGAGTCAGAGACAGCAACTCTATTCTATCAAGAGTCTTTGAAAAGGCCAAATAAAATCATATGTTGGTGTCTAGGAAAGAGCAGGAATTAGGACAAATTAAAAGCACAGCTGGAATGAAGAACAAGATTTAGAATAAGATGCTGAGGGTAAAACCAAACAAATAAACCACTTTTTTTTTCCCCCTAAGTTGATCAGAAAGAAGAAGTTTACCAGAGAGCTTGCAGGATAGAGATTCTCAGGGTGTAAAAGAAATGCTCAGAGTCAGTCTATGTTAGAAAAAGCCAAATGATTTATTTGCTTTGATATTCTGTTGAAAAGGACATGTGGAAGTCTTTACAAAGAAACAGCATGAGAAATCATCTTGAAATGAAGTGTCAAGCTAGATTTATCAAATGAAAAAGGTTTTAGACAAATATATGTATAACAATAAATGAAAGAGCCATCTGGGATATTCTTCCAAGAATTTGGACATAACTTTAAAATGAAATCGTGAATCAATCACAGAAGTAGACAGAGTAGTGTAGTTGCCCAAATAATTTCCACTATTAGAGGACTATAAAGTGGCAGGTGACAAAGGAAATGTGGAAGAGCATAGACTAGACTTTAGTTTTCCTCCTATTTTCATATGTTTCTAAAAATGTAATAAACAACAGGCTTTTAGTATCTTAAGGGGGCCTACAGGAAAGCTGGGAAGGGACTTTTTAGGATGTCAGCTAGTGATGGGACTAGGGGGGGATCGAACAAAGCTAGAAATGCGCAGATTCAGACTGGATGTTAGGAAGTTCTTCAGCATGAGAGTGATGAGACCCTGGAATGGATAGCCCAGGGAGGTGGTTGAGGCCCCACCGCTGGAGGTGTTTAAGGCCAGGCTGGATGAGGCTCTAGACAGCCTGATCTAGCCTGATCTTTCTTGTATAGCTACAGGAATATGACACATGGCATAGAACTAGTAGGGTTTTCATACAGGGAAGTGGACAGGCTGGAGAGGAGGGCCCACGCCAACCTCATAAAATTCAACAAGGCCAAGTGCAAGGTCCTGCACCTGGGTCAGAGCAATCCCAAGCACAAATCCAGGCTGCGTGGCGAATGGCTGAGAGCAGCCCTGAGGAAAAGGACCTGAGGGTCTTGGTTGATGAAAAGCTCAACATGAGCCTGCAGTGTGAGTGCAGCCCAGACAGCAACTGAGTCCTGGGCTGCAGCAAGAGCAGTGTGGTCAGCAGGGCAAGGGAGGGGATTCTACCCGTTTGCTCTGCTCTCCTCAGACCCCACCTGGAGTCCTGTGTGCAGTTCTTGAGACCCNGTTCAAGGCCAGGTTGGATGAGGCCTTGAGTGACCTGTACTAGTGGGAGGTGTCCTTGCCTATGGCAGAGGGTTGGAACTGGATGAGCTTTGAAGTCACTTCCAATCTAAACCGTTCTATGATTCTGTAAGTCGCACCTCACAAATAACATCCTGTTCTTTGAAGGAGTCAGTGAAATAGGAATGTCATTACCATGTTGGTCTACTTGGATTTTCAAACAGCTTTTGACATGATCCCTCATCAAAAAGGTTTAAGTAAACTAAGCTGCCTTGCGATAAAAGATAAATGCCTCTTGTGGTTTAATGAAAGCAAATATGATAGGAAATGCAGAGATAGGAAAATGTGATTATGTGATTATGTGAAAGGAAGCGAAAGATAGAGACACAAAAAGGCATTGTGATGGAAGTTGCTGTTTGGAAAGTTTAGCTATTCAGTATATTCATACATGACCCAGAAAAAAAAGTAGATACAGGGTGACAAATTTTGCTGTTGATGTGATATTATTCAAGGATTTCAGCTCTCAAATTGACTGTGAAGCACTGCAGGAGGATTTGTTATGATACTGAATGACTGGACAGTAAAGTGGAAGATGGAATTCAAGGTCAATATATGCAAAGAGACGCACACGGAGAAACACATCCTTAAGTGTACATACTGAATGATGGGTCCTAAATTAGGCATTGCTTCTCATGAGGGAGATCTTAAAACCATTGCAGCTGGTGCTACTAAACCATCTATTAAATATGCAACAGGGGTCAGAAGAGCAAAAAGTATGAGAAGAAAATCTAGGAACTGAAACAAAAGGTAAAAATATCATTTTGCCACTGTGTAAATGTGTGGGGCACTGCATCTCGAACAGTGTATGCAGTTCTGTAAGTTTCTTGAAAAAGGGAAAGTGGAAATAAAAAAAAATTCAGGGGAATGTAATCACAGAGGTGGAATGGCTGCTTTCCAGGGAAAACTTGCACAACTTGGAGAAGAGATGACTCGAGGTGCTATGATAGTTATAGATACAGATATAGATATATGGAGATATATACAGATAGATATAGATATATTAACTAAGAAATGATATTTATATAAAATACAGTATATATAAAATATACATATTATATACATATAAAATAATACATGTCATGGAGAAAATATATGGAGAATATTTATTCTGTTGTTTTCATGTCAGTATATAAAGGGCATGAGGTAAAAGTAGCAGGTAAGGAGAGAAAATAANAAACCATCTATTAAATATGCAACAGGGGTCAGAAGAGCAAAAAGTATGAGAAGAAAATCTAGGAACTGAAACAAAAGGTAAAAATATCATTTTGCCACTGTGTAAATGTGTGGGGCACTGCATCTCGAACAGTGTATGCAGTTCTGTAAGTTTCTTGAAAAAGGGAAAGTGGAAATAAAAAAAAATTCAGGGGAATGTAATCACAGAGGTGGAATGGCTGCTTTCCAGGGAAAACTTGCACAACTTGGAGAAGAGATGACTCGAGGTGCTATGATAGTTATAGATACAGATATAGATATATGGAGATATATACAGATAGATATAGATATATTAACTAAGAAATGATATTTATATAAAATACAGTATATATAAAATATACATATTATATACATATAAAATAATACATGTCATGGAGAAAATATATGGAGAATATTTATTCTGTTGTTTTCATGTCAGTATATAAAGGGCATGAGGTAAAAGTAGCAGGTAAGGAGAGAAAATAAACAAAATGAAGTTCATTCTTACACCATGGGATTACAGAAATCCCATTTCAGGGGGGGAAGTTGTGGTAGTCAGATGTAGAGATGAGCTTGAGACCTGCTGACAGTGTGAGCTATTAAATACTATGATGCATCTCATGAATTGCATCAGCTGCATATTGCTAGGGTGAGACACAGGCAGAGATGCCACACAGTCCTTGCCTGGCCAATTTATATGTCCTTAACCATCTTGTTAGCTGCAGTTGTCTCTGAGGGGATAGCAGAATCATAGAATCACAGGAGTTACAGATTGGAAGGGACCTCGAAAGCTCATTCAGTCCAAGCCCCTGCCAGAGCAGGATCACCTGTACCAGATCACACAGGAACACATCCAGGCAAGTTTTGAATATCTCCAGAGAGGGGAACTCCGCAACCCCACTGGGCAGCCTGTTCCAGTGTTTTGTCACCCTCACAGTGGAAAAAAATAAATCTCGTGTTTCCGTGAAGCTTCCTGTTCCTCAACTCCCATCCAATGCCCCTTGTCCTGGCATTGGGCATCACCAACCAGAGCCTGGCTCTGTCCTCTCGGCACTCACCCTTTTTACATCTTTAGAAACATGAATGAGGTTACCCCTCAGCCTCTTGTTCTCCAAGCTAAAGAGGCCCAGCTCCCTCAGCCTTCCCTCGTAAGGAAGATTTTCCACTCCCTTCATCATTTTTGTGGCATAGTGCTGGATGCTCGCAAGCAGTTTCCTGAGGTCCTTCTTGAACTGCAGGGCCCAGAACTGGACACAATATTCCAGATGCAGCTTCCTAAGGCCAGAGTATATTGAGGAAGGTTCACTTTTCTTCTTACCTCCTATAGCTAGTTTTCATTCCCTAATTCTCATTAATTATCTTCTTATACCAAGAAAATCCTTCCTTACTGGGCACTTAGCATGCAGAGGAAGAGTGCCTGTCCTTGCTGTGAAGTGCTTACTTGTTAAAAGAGAGGTTTCCTCTTTTACAGATAAGGTAGTTTGACTCAGCAAGTTTACATACCTTGTCCAAGGTCACACAGAAAGGCTCTTGCAATGTGTGCTTGGTAAGACCACCTTTGTACTCTAAATGTGATTGGGAAATATGTCACAGATATTAGTCTTCAGCATTCTTAATTATCTGGGCCTTGCTTGGGTTCATTATTCTTAGTCATTTAGGACCATAGTCTTATTAATTATACAGCAACTTTTTGTAACCAGAGATTTAATTATGGAATATCAGCTCATTAGAGACAACAAAACTGATCAAAATAAAGGATTATTTAATACACATAATTGAATCCTTAAGCTTTTAACCAAATTAAACATTGATTATTAATTAAGAGAAATGGAAAGCACTGTCACCTTAAGAGAGGAAAAAGCAGACAGGGATAAAGGAAGACTTTGCATAGGCTATGTGAAGGTGGAGACAGCGGAGAACTCATAGGTGTCCACCAGTGGGAATCATCAGGAATAATGTGCTGATGCTGCCGTGACAGGCATGTGTAAGTGTTCAAAATGGGCACAACAGGGATGGCAACCCTTTCCAAGCTCAAACTACCTAAGCTCAAACTGAAAAGCAGGATTAGACATTCCCCACATGTTTTACCCTTGTCATGTGTTCGATGGCAGACTGACTCTTAGAGAAATGATTTCATGCCTATCAGTATTTTGAATCACAGAGGAGGGAGATCGTGCTGCTGAAAAAGATTCTTCCTGCAGTTTCTTAAACAAAGAGACTGTTTGAATGATCACCTTTTATTTTCTACAACTGCTAATAATTTTGTGGGGTAGAATCATAAGATTATAGAATGTCAGAAGCTTGAAGTGACCTTGAAAGATCATCTGGTCCAGGACCTTGCCAGACCAGGATCACAATGGAACACATCAAGATGGTTCTCGAGTATCTCCAGAGAGGGAGACTCCACAGCCTCCATGGGCAGCCTGTTCCAGTACTCTGTCACCCTCACAGTGAAAAAATTCTTCCTCAGGTTCACGTGGAACCTCCTTTGCCTCAACTTCCACCCATTGCCCCTTGTCCTGTCACTAGGCATCACTGAGAAGAGCCTGGCTCCACCCTCCTGGAGGATAGTGTTACCTTCTGGACATTTCCTGAAGATGTTTCATTTAATAGGAGCAACACAACATTTTTCCCTTCCCTTTTCCCCTTTCTAACCCCTTTCTTTGAATATATGATTACTACAACCAGTTTAACTTACATTTCCACCTCCCCACCCTCCCTTACCTTTTTCCTTTTTCTGTAGCAGATCCATTGTGAGCTTCCTTCTGATCCCATCAGTATCCTATCACTTTTACCTTTGTATTGGTGGTGTGAGAGCAGAGTGTTCATACCTTCTATGATGCCAGTGTGTCTTTTGTTTCTGTCCTCTTGTCTTCTGTCTTTATTGCCTTTGAGCAATGCAGGTATCACTACACAATTGACCCAGGTTAGGAATTTTACGCACACCTCACACCCCTCCCCCCATTTGAAATTTACTAGACTAACTCAAATGG